>JAHKKF010527200.1:0-18305 GCA_019740295.1 Labeo calbasu
ATATTTCACATTTTTACTGTATTTTAGATCAAATACATGCCGCCTTGGTGAGCAGCACAGACAAAATCATAAAACATCTGTGATCCACACAGATAATAAAAAACAATTTCAAAGATTTAAAGAACCGAATGAGACACAAAAACACAGAAACTTTCTGTGAAAGTGAACAATCACAAACATCCAAGCACGAATCAATACGTCCACTTCACATCACGTTGACTATTTCCCGATGTTCATATCAACAGATGTGAGATCTTCTGGAGTGATGTGCTCATAATCTTCTTCCTCCATCCAAATCATTGGCTTTTATGTTTCAAAGCAAATCCCTTCCAGGAAGCATATGGCAGCAGAAATAGGTCAGCCATTAACAAACCAACATGAAGCTTCTGAGACGCATCCAACACAAGCCGTTCCCAAGAGTCACTTTAAGACCCGCTAACCCTTCTGCAAAAACACTAGTATTATTCTCCGCTCGCTCTGTTCTTAACTGAACCTCCCCTGAGAGACTCGATCCTTTATAAAACACATGATAATGGACTGATATATCAGCTATATCACGCAAGCAACAGAGCTTTTATACAACAGCTCAATAAACAAGTTAATATGGAGTAACTTACATTTTAGACACATTATTGTCTCACTCCTCTATGAATCAGTGCTGAAAGAATCATCTGAATGAATGATTCAGTAATTCACTCATAGTTAGCCACTTGTGCTATTTCTGAATGAATCCGTTTTTGAACAAATCAATTAAGTGAATGATTCAGTGACTCATTCAAAGACTGCCACTTGTTTCTTTTCTGAAAGAATCAGTGATGAACAAATAGTTTGAATGGATGATTCAACAATTCACTCATAATAGCCACTTGTTATGTTTCTGACTGAATCACTGTTGTTTCTGAATGAACCTGTGTTTTTGAACAAAATGATTAAGTTAAAGATTCAGTGACTCATTTGAGAACTGCCACTTGTTTCATTTCTGAAAGAATCAGTTATGAACGAATAGTTTGGAAGAACGATTCAGCAATTCACTCATAAGAACGGTCACTTGTTTTGTTTCTGATTGAATCAGTGTTTTTGAACAAAATGATTGTTAAAAATTCAATGACTCATTCATAAAGACAGCCACTTGTTTCTTTTATGAATGGATCAGTGAAGTTGAACAAATCATTTGAATGAATGACTCAGTGACTCATTAAAAGAACACTTTTTCAAATTCCTGAATAAATTGTGTTTATTGTGTGACCTGCAGAATTCCTGAATAAATTGTGTGACCTGCAGAAATCGTTGCTGAACCATTTTTGCACATTTCTGTACCAAACAGTCATATAAACATTGTTTTTAGAGTGATTTGAGCAAATTAAGCTTGATTTATAAGCTCTGCCGTGGAGTCTGCTAAATGTGAACTAACACAACAATATGAAGTTTTAACCTTTCTGTAGGAGCATCATCAGACTTCTAATGGGTGGGAATCCATCTTGAAGGGTTCTTCACCTCAAATAACCAAGACCACTACTGAAAATGACTTCAGAACTGCTAAACAGCGCCGGTGTTCAGCTTTCACACCATTACTGAGTTAGTTTGCGTGAGTGTCCTGTAATCTGGTGACGATCATTTGCGTCTGTACGCTAGTTGCAACATAAACCACTCGACAGCGCTCAACTCCTGCTCAACTTAGCAAGAAGATCAAAAACTAAGAGAAAATCCACAAACACCATCAGATCCACAGGTATTCTTTTCACAGTAAATACAGAACATACATTTAAAGCATCTCAAGAATCTATGAAATAAAAAATGGTTTCATGAGCTCTTAAAAAGATTTTATTTCTTCAAGAGAAGCATGATCTAACACAGCCAACATAAGGTTCACTAGATTTCTGAGCACATTTCAAAGCTCAAAAGTCAAAATATGATAAAAAAAATCCCAATTGTTTTAATCTATGAATAAAAGACATAATATAGTTTGCATGTTTTTGTTTTTTAAAAAACACTTGTTTTTAACAGTGTTTAACAATATATGAGAACATACGACGAATAATTTTTAACATTTTCTAATTGCATTTTATTTCAATTAATATTGATACGAGACATTTTGTTTGTACTATGTTGGTCTGGCTTTTTTTGCAGTGTACTGGCAGGCTGTTAAACATGTGGTAAATCGGGGATATTTCCAGTGAACAGCACACCAAAAACCAGGACTGCAGCCAGAAAACAGAGACGTCTGGTTACCCTACACTCTTAAAAATAAAGGTCTTTACTGGCATTGATGGTTCCATCAAGAACCTTTAACATCCATGGAATCCTTCTATTGAACAAAAGGTTCTTTATAGTGGAGAAACCGATGCTTTAGATCATTAAAATGATCTTCACACACCTTTTGGAAGCTTTAATTTCTAATATGAGCGCAGAAACAGACAGCAGGGATCAGTGATGTTCAGCTGAAGCTTCTGAGAAGCGTGCGTCTCAGGCTGCGGTTGAAGAGTCACCTCGCTCCGCTGATCATGACTGAATTATCTCCTGCATCAGCGCTAGCGACTCCATTTCACAGCTGACACTGGTCATCCACCATTTTGTGCTCCTCAAGGCAACGGCTGCAGATCTTCCTGACTCTTCAAACCCCGCTGGCCTTTTCACGAGAGACCGACACGTGCGTCACACATGAGAACCAACACCTCACCGGCTTCCTCCAGCGGCTCTCGTGCTGCGAAAGCAAAACTAACACCAGACCAAAACGCAAATCACGCGTGAGATCTGTCTCCTGAAACAAACGTCTCGGCCTGTGCTCAAAACCTCTGCAACATCTCAACATGGACACTTCTAATCAACCCATCTGAGCTGCCGTGATGAACGCCGTCTCATTCGGTCCGTTTACTTTAGGAGAAACATCTGAGACGTTTGAGTTGATGCTGCAACGCCATTAAGGCTCACGCAACATTCGAGCAGGAAAATATTGGTTTCAAGTCAAAATAATTCAATGAAAAAAAGTTTGAATTTAAACACTTTTCACAAAGAAACAGCAATACGTTGAATTAAATAGTAGCACGACTCAAATAACATTTTCTTGTAGAATGTACTCCAACAACCTTTAAAAAAAAAAAAAAATCAACTTCTACACACGAGATGGACACGCTTCACGTAAAACCACAATGTGTCTGAAATCTGCTCAGCAGCGTATCAAAGAAATGTCTCGTAATTAAAAACGCTACTTTACACTTACAACCGAAGTCTTAGACACTATCTCAGCTCTGCATTATTGAAAAAGACATATTTCATCCTCACTGAGCTTCAGTAATTGCCGGCCTCAGGCGTGGGAACGTTTTATCTAATGATGATGGATGAAACTCCTGGAGATCCTCCACTCAACAAGGTCACGCTTTCCATAAGCACTTTAACACCAATCTGATCGCCAAAAACACGTAAAGATGGCTCATTTGCGCGCCGGATTATGATGTGTAACCTGCATTTTTCACCCCAAAATACTCTCATCATTTACTCCGACCCAAATCATCTCAAAGGACTCAAATCTGACTTCTACATATTTCAATTTGGACCATCACGGTTGGTTACGAGTAACACATCTACCGACGACACGCTGCATCATTTGACATCGAGCACGACGTGTCTTTCACATCAAAAATACATGAAAACGCATGAGATTTGAAACCAGTCATCTAGAAGAATTTATTCTATAAGACGATATTTTGAAGAATGTTTGAATTGTCTTTGATACAATGAAAGTCAATGGGGTGTAAAGTAATTTTCATTATATGGAAATAAAAACACAAAAACACTTTTGAAAATATCGTCTTTTGTGTTCCACCAAACAAAGAAACTCACACAAGTTTGAAGGACATGAGGGAGAATAAATGAAGACAGAATGATCATTTTTGGTCGAACTAGCACCAGGGTTTCTGCAGGCTTTATGAAAATTAATTTAAAACCTTTTTAAGACCAGTTAAAGAAAATCTACGCAATGAGTATTATATTAGAACTCATTTACTTTTACTAACTAATTCAACATTTAATTTCACAAAAAATAAGACTAAAACAAAACAAGACAGAAATGTTTTCACAAAAAAACTGAACCTGAACAACGGGCCTCCATGTTGTAAATGACCCTACACTATACTATACTAGACAACAATATACTATACTGTATTACACTATACTGTGCTGCGTCTCATTAGTCCACTATACTTCACTGCACCACACTACACTATACTACACAATACTACACTGCATTATATAACACCAGTCTGCACAATATTATATTTCACTGCACCATACTAAACTATACTACACAATACTACACTTCACTGAACCACACCACACAATACTACACCGCACTATACTACAGTATTCAGCACATTATATTTCACTGCACCACACTAAACTATTCTACACTATACCATACTACACAGCACTATACTACATTATTCTGCACAATATCACATTTCACTGCACCACACCATACTACACAATACTGTACTATAATGCTATACTATATTACACTACTCTGTTATGCTAGATTTCACTGCACCACACTACACAATACTATACTTCACTGATCCACACTACACGATACTACACGATACTACACAGTGCTATACTAAATGATTCTGCACAATATTAGTTTTCACTGCACTACACTAAACAATACTGCACTATATCACACTATACTTCACTGCACCACACTACACGGCACTTTACTCTGTAGATCATACTCTACAATATGCACAACACTCTACTACACTATCCTATATTTCACTGCACCACACTACACTGCACTATACTACACCACTCTGCCCTGTATTATACTTCACTGCACCTCACTGAACTACATTATACCTTACTATATTACACTTTTTGCACCATACTACACAATACTATTGCTCTAAACAAACTCTGGGGGTCGAGAGGGCAAGATGCTACAAATAGTGTCATTAAACAAAGTTACAGTACAAATGTTCACGCTTCAGCATCCAATGAGGCCATCAGAGCTTTGGGAGTAACTGTAAGAGGAAAAGAATGAAACGCTCAGGACCAAAACACTGGAAAATAACCAGGAAGCGTTTTCCCTCAGGAAACCTTCAGTTCCAATTCCGCTGTTCTCTTTCTGTCTTTGGCCTGATTCGGGCCGTTTTCTCAAGCCAATGAGTGTTACCATCAAACCGCATACAACATCAAAGCGTGAAGACACGCTCGACCAAAGACAAGAGATGTTCCTCCGTTTGGATCTCCTAATGAAGCACTATTCCCAGCTGAAGGACAACAAGAGCCTGGGAGGTTTCGGAGCAAATATTGATTTGACTAAAAATCAAGTGTTTACTAAAGAATCAACCTCATTTGAAACGTCCATTTACATCTGTGCTTGAGTTTTGACTCATCTGCAGCACAGCATCATCCCAACACAGCATGATGTCAGAGGAGCCGTATGTGTCATCAGAGTCATTTCCACACAGACAAAACACATCAGAGAGGTGTTCACTTTAACTTTGTCTTCAAACTAATGTTTACAGTGAACAAACATCAGCTCATGCAAACACAATGAAACTTTACTACTACATGATTATGCGCAACAGACACTTCAGAATAAATCTTGGTGTAAATGTGTGCCTGTTCGTTTACATCACGTTTAAACATGCGGTTCTGATCGAAAATCATTTATGGTTTGAGGGAAAAAAACTTCTTTGAATGGACACAGTGGACAGTTTCTGAAACACACAGTTTTTAAGTGCTAGCTGTGCCAAAATTGACAGTCAGGACATTTATAACGTGACAAAAGATTTTGAATGCTAGTGCATATTCGTAATTTAACATTTAGATTGTAAACGATATGTCCATAATGCTAAAATCGGCCACCACAGCTTTACAAGCAGTCTTCTGTTTGTGTTGAAAATGCAGCAGAGTACAGGAAGTACAGGAAGAGTACAGGAAGAACCAGTTACCAACTTGAAGGACCTGAAAGTGCAACAGACTGTTGGCGATTCTGCATATGCCACCAATGACAACAACATCTAAAGAGCACGTTTGTACAGCGAATGAGATGAACGTGACATTTCTAAGGCTTATTTTACACAACACCTGCACTAAAATACTCGTGGATAATAAACTGACCAGGCCGTTGATCATCATTGAACAACATCTATACGTTAAGGACGTCCATCATCCATAATTTTTTGTCTGCACAGAATTATGAAGTTTCTCCTCCAAAACTTTCACAAAGTGCAATAAAACTCAAGAGTAAGTGAAGACTGTGAACGCTCAAGCGAGAAAAACCACAATCTGAACATGAACCATGAACGTTTAGCTGAAGGATCTCAGACAGACAGACTCCAAAACTCACATCTATAAATAGCAACACAACATGCCAATGTCCCACGTCCACAATCACACGCGTCCCTCCCGGAGTGTCCGCACGCCTCAACTCGAGGCGCAAACGTCTCTTCCAGTCGCACGTCAGAAAGACGAGCGAGCCATTAATATTAACTCACCGACGAGAGCTTCCTTCCTTCCAACTTCTTCAATATTTAATCAGACTTGGACACTGGCACCTTCCAGTCGAGCGGGACAGAGGCGAGCGGATCTGCGACAACACCGCCGCTGTTCGCTCTCAAAGGACGCCTTGTCCTGCCTCTGCGCTCGGCCTGTATAGGAACAGAGCCGTCTACAGAACGCTGAATGTTTCCAGACACATCTGCAGATCCTGCAGAAGCACAGAGACGCAGATACTGCTGGATCATCAGACATGACGAGAGAACAGAACAACGACGAACACGCTTTCTCGCTGTACAGTGATTCTTAACCTTTTTGACTTGAAGGCCCACCATACATATACACCCAACACACGATAATGTAATATTAACTGATCAGGAATCAGTCTAATATGCTGATTTGCTACTCAAGATATCTTTCTGTGTCTGGATGAGCAGGGTTTTTTACTCCACGCCATGTAAGTTTCTCACGCACTCTTAAATCACGCCAGATCAGCTGAGGAGACAAAAGTTCATCTTGTGGTCTCAGAGTCTCAGAATAAACCGCTATTAAACGCTGTGACTGAGAGACACACGTATGAGACACAAATAAAGCAGCGTTCCGGACGAGAAATCAGACCGATCTGCGGTCTGAGGAACCGGCGGAACGGAGACGGCCACATCCTACTCCTGGATCCGCCAGAGGAACAAGACTTCCATACAAACTCACACTGGAGATCGAAAACACTCGATCGTTTCTGTATTTCTGCAGGAACTGAACCACGGTGTGATCAGATATTCGTCTCAACTAGAGAATATAATTAACGAACTAAACAAGCTAAAAAGTATTTTAAAGACTTTGAGGTCCACCAACTACTAGACAAATCGACTGAACAAAAAACGTGTGAAACGAGTGAGGAAAACGCTGTGGAGAAGCCAGAGGACTACTGGGAAAGTCTTAAATGGTTTAACATTTGAAAATCATCTTTAAAACCATTAACCATTATTAATAAAATTGTGATTTTACGTTTGTAATAAAATTATTTATTATTATTATTATAAAAAATTTGATTTTTTAAATATTTTTAATTTCACATTTTAAAAAACATGTTTTTATTTTGTAATAATAACCATAATATTATATTGATTATAATAACAATAACATTATTATCATTACTTTAGCCATGAAATATATAATATTAATAATAAATATATCATTATATATTATATTTACTCTTAAATTATAATATAATAGCCATAATATATAAATCTAAAATAATTTTATTGCATTGGACAGAAAAAAAAAAAAAATCACAATTTAATTCCCCCCCCCAAACCCTAAAATATAGACAATTCTCAAGTGTTCAAAAGGTTTCGGTGGTAATGACGTATAATTAAGTGAAATTATAACGGACATGAAGATTCATTATTGAACTTGAATATTGGGTCAGGCTTAGGGTCCAAATGTATGTGTATTGATTATTCAGACAAGCATTTGTTTGAAATATTGTTCTGCTACTATATTGTTGTTACGCTACTGGTTTTCTAAATGAAAACACAGAAATGTGCACCACAGCTAATTATGAGCCAAACGAGGTTACGTAAATAAACGCAGCATACGGTCGCTTTTAACCAGAGGCTCCGTTTCTAATGTCCAGCGGAACGTTATATAACTTATGTCTTCTTTAGATAAGAGTGAAAGCGCTCCTCACGCATGTGTGTGTGAGACTCCAGAAACCAATGCATCACGTCAAGAAAGCGTCCACTGGACCATTTCAATTGGCTTTTGTGTGTCTCGCTTCTTTCTCTGTCAGGCCGCCTGAGGAACAACTCTAAACTTCAGCGCTTCTGTGAGTTTCTGCCTCCTTCAGCGGCCTCAACCGACTGAAAGGTCCATTTTGTAGCTCAGATCACTCGACCATCAAAATGGAAGCCCTTCAGCTGCCTGGAACGAGCAGCGTCCTTAAAAACAATCTGAGACGCAGCGCTCCTCCTGCAGGAAAGCGCTACGATCACGTGCGTCTCCTCACTAAAGCCTGCAATCAGTCAAAGATCTCGATATGAATTTTAGGAGAAACGTCCGAGACAAAGCCGACGTGAGGACGGAGCGACGGCGGCGGCATCCGATTTATCATACGGACGCAGAAGTCTGCATGGACAATGAGAGTAATTAAGGTGACCCGAAGAAAGCAGAAGATGGCCTGGAGCCACGGGACGCTTCTGCACGTCGCCCACCTTATTAATAACACAAGCAGCCTTTGACATTCAAAATTATTCAAATGAAATCACCACATTACTCCATGCGCACAAACAGCCGTGGCCTGAAAAACCTCCGTAAGATCAGAGTTCAACCTCATACGTCTGATTTATCGGACTCGTCTTTCAGATGCTGAAACAACTAATCCATAACGTCGATTAGAGCCGCACCATTAATCCAAATAAAAACGGAAATCGTGATACGGCTTAAAGCGATTATTACAATGACTGTCGCTTTTGGGGTTTTTACACTAATGAAAAGAAGAAATTAAGACAACCATTGTTCAAATCAGTAGTAGTAGCATTATAGTTTTTATAGCTGTAATTACATGTTTAATTATTAGTAGTTTTAGTGTTATTAATTATTTTTCTTAAACTCAATTTTACATTGTTTAACAATTTATTTTTTAAATAATAAAATAATTTAAAATAAATAATAACAATAATAATAAAACTGCTAATACCATCAAATTTTATTGTTAATCAATTGTCATTATTATTATTATTATTTTTTTTTTTTTTAAGGCCACATAATTATAATCACATACAAAAAAAATTGCAGTTTAAATTGGAAAAAAAAAACACAGTTTGGTTTTATCCCCAAATTGTGTGACCTAAAATCAATAATGAACAAAAAAAATAAATAAATAAACCACCACCAATTCGGGAANGTAATTACATGTTTAATTATTAGTAGTTTTAGTGTTATTAATTATTTTTCTTAAACTCAATTTTACATTGTTTAACAATTTATTTTTTAAATAATAAATTAATTTAAAATAAATAATAACAATAATAATAAAACTGCTAATACCATCAAATTTTATTGTTAATCAATTGTCATTATTATTATTATTATTATTTTTTTTTTTTTTAAGGCCACATAATTATAATCACATACAAAAAAAATTGCAGTTTAAATTGGAAAAAAAAAAACACAGTTTGGTTTTATCCCCAAATTGTGTGACCTAAAATCAATAATGAACAAAAAAAATAAATAAATAAACCACCACCAATTCGGGAAGAAGTAAAAAAAAAAAAAAAAAAAAACACATACATACACATCATTGAAATTTCACAAATCTTAATACCAATATCAAAAGCAAAAAGTAATACTACTCAAGCTTTTTGAAGACTAGTCAACAGTCATAAATAATAAACTAATAATAAACTATTAATAAACTAACTCAGCAACAGAGTTGCCAGGTTTAAAAAAAAAAAAAAAAATGCATTACAGGACGCGTTAAATACACATTTTTTGGAATGGTTTCCCTGGTAAAAACCAGCATTCCAGGGGCTACATATTGCATTATTGGGGTCGCTTCAACCCACGGACATGAAAAACAACCTGCAGCACCAGTGTTAAAGTAACCCAATTCATCTAGACTTGGCAACACTGCTCAACAACTCATATCATCTAGATTTCAGTTTCACACTCGTAAATTCGACTTCACTCTGTCATTCACACGCTTCCAATTTGTAATTTGCCTACAACATAATGAAATGCGTAAACTTTTGATTTCGATGTAAATACTATAGTCTATTTAAGTGAGTGTGCACTAGAAAGAATCGTCTTTGTCCAGTATCTGCGCTATATATATATATATTTTTTTTTTTTAATTGACAGATAAAGTCTTTTAAACTCCTCATCAACATTTGCATGCACTGTTGCTAGTATTTTGTTGTTCGGCCTATTCTTCGACACACGACACGAGGCCAGCACTGCCACCTCGTGAAACTAGTAATTAGTGTGAATAACTCAGCAGTAAACAGAACGTACGAAGTGCACACACACACACACACACACACACACACTATTCCATTTAGTGATTTATACTTCAGCTTTACACAAGCAGCTGTTGTTTGTTTTAGAATGCACACTGTAAAAAACTCACTTCATTTTGTAAAAATCTCGTCTAGCTGAATTTAATGTAAAAACATGCAGTTAAAATATTTTGACAAGTTAATGGTAAAAGCAACTTACTGATCATGTGTTTATTTAAATGTATATATTTGCTTATAACGTGTACTGTCGTTTACATTCACTGTATTTGTTTTAACAGCCTTCAATTTGTCAACACTTGGAACGATGCGCTCGTGAAACTTTTTCCATAAAAAAAAAATAGAAGAAATAATCAACGGTTGCAGCCGCAGAGTCTCTAATGCTGGAGAAACATCTAAATATCAGCTATTACAAACTAGTTCTGTCTCCATGTTTTAATAAACATTAGTAAAACCATAAACTAGTCCATCCACAGATGAACGAGCTCTAGTCATAACGCACATCTGGAGAATAACAGTGCGTTCGTGACAGTCGCAGATCCCACTACAAAACACTCGCTAACAGCAGCTCCTGCTTTAAAAGAGAAATAAAGTCAACAGGTATTAAACGTATAGCACTTCTGAACTCTAGTGAGCTTCCTGCCGACGACACGGTTCATTAGAATAGAGTTTGACATTAACACTGGATAAAATAATAGGCATGCTTGCTTTAAAGCTGCTTTCAAACTGTGAAAAGAGCAGAAGTTCTACCGTCTACGATGTCTATGTAGGCAGCTCACTAGGGTTTGGAACAGCTCACGTTTACACCGTTAACTTCACCCTCATTGGCTTATCATTAAAAATAGATGATGCCTTTGTGTCCATTCACTCGTTTTCTGTGTTCAACATGACAAAGAGACAATAAAGAACGTGCAATAAGCTTCACTGAGAGTCATAAACAGATTTGACACAGGAGAGCAAACTTCTGCACGATCTACAATCATCTACCGGCCAAAAAAAAAATACTACAACAATACCAATCATCGTTCGGTAAACAGACAGCGCACGTTCTCTCCGGTGGACCGCTTTACTGAAAACCACTGAGCTGAACAGGCTTCAGACTGGATCTTCATGAAAAGTGGGTCAGCGGTGAGCTTGAACCATGAGCCATCGCTGCGCGCTCAACAGTTGCATAAGACGGCTTTTAGCTTTTCCAGGTCAGACGCTCGACCAGATCAAAGTCATTACTGCGAAAGAACAGACATATTCCCCCCAAATCCTTCCCAGACAAACCTAGGAGCGATTTGGAGGTGGAAGAACTTGGATGAACGAGTTGCAAACTAGACCATCACACCCACACATACGCTTGGCTACAGATCCATAAAGCACAATGGTGTTATTGAACCGCCAGTGAAAAGAGTACAAAGAATGATCTCAGAGCTTCGATAAACCACAAAGAACCTGCTTCGAAACATCAGACGGCAGCAGGCCCTTAAAAACAGCCAGTAACCTTCATGTGAGAGAACCTGTTTGCCCTGACATGGGAGACGTGCCACCATTTTGAGTTCCTCTGGCCTGCGTCTGTCGCATTGAGTGTGTGTGTGTGTGTGTGTAGCGCGCTGTCTTTGTCAGCGGGATTTCACAGTGGCCAGAGCGATTGCAGAAGGACACACACACACACACACAGAGCCAATGGAGAAACAACCGCCTTTCACCAAAAGCTTTGATGGCGTGCAACGCTGAACGTGTCACAATCACACACACACACACACACACACACACACACACACGCATGTCAGATATTAAACTACGGCCAGACAAGTGCACAAATATTCACTTTCACTTCCAAGCAGAAGCTTCAGATTTGCTCCCAAACGACACAGGTGCATAAAGGAAGTACACACAGAGAAAAGTTGAGCATTTGCAAGTTCTAATCTTCAACACAGAGATCATCAACAGCTTGCAGGCATGCACAAGTTCATCCACACAATTCCAGTCGCACTCAGATGAAACTAAAGTTAATTTCTGAGCCCCTGAGATCTTCTACAGCACAGAAAGTGTACGTGAGGAGCGTCTGTAGGCCAACCTCACAGAGCAGCACAAACACGCTAAACTCATCGGCAAGCCAACGTTTGACTCCGAAGGCAGCGGCGCTAACGCACCGAAACGTGCGTGTTATTAAAACATCGCGGGGAAACTTCACGCACGCCAGAGTCGCAGAATACAGGGGGAAAAGTGCAAACGAGCGTGAAATGTGTCACCAAACGCGCGTCCGGCTCCATGCAGTGGCCAGTGGCAGCAGGAGAAAGTCAACCTTTGTTCTCCAGACTCCAGCGAGACTCCATTTTCTGGAGGAACCCTCGGTGTCATTCTACACCTGCGGCGACAAACACCTGGAGCCCGTCGCGGAAAACAACACGAGCGCTATTTTCACGTCGCCACATTGTAACACTCTGGTCACGTCACGAGAGCGTAGCGCGCCGCGCGTCTGCACGCGTCGCGTTCGTTCGTTCGTCCGTCCGTCCGTCCGTCTGACTGACTAATGGACGCGGAGCTCCAAATCCGTGCAATGGCTTCCAGCGCGGCGAAAAGCGCCCGTCACATTTCGCATTTCGTCCCTCGAATGCGCTCACCGGCGGCGCGGCGATCCCGCGACGCTCCTTCCAGTTGGGGAAAACACGCAGCGGACGCGAATTCGGCTCTGGAGGAGACGCTCCAGCAACGCGTCACTTCGCGAGCACCAAGGTGCCCGTTTTGGAGGATTCGCTCGGTTCGGGCTCCTCGCGGGTCACCACGGCTGCTCCTGGGAGGCATTAAAAGCGCTTTTCCAGGTCGTTCCCAAAGCGCCTCTCCACGGATCCCGAGCTCGAGCGCGTTATTATGGAGCGTCAAGAGCGAGGCGAGATGTGGACGATTGTGAAACCGAATACTCACGGCTGGATCCTGGATCTTCTGCGAACTTGTTCCCGGTCTAGAGCAGCAGGATGTTCGCCATCTTCCTTCTCGCTGCTGCTGCTGCTGCTGCTGCTTCTTCTTCTTCTTCTCCTCCTTCTCCTTCTCCTTCTTCTTCTTCTCCTTCTTCAGTACGGCAGCTGCAGATGACCTGAGCTCCGGCTGTCTCTGAATAATGAGCAGCCTCAGAGACAAGGAAGACAATCTGCTAAGCAGGCAACACAAAGAAGTTTTGGAGTCTAGCAAGCACCAGAGGGTGCACAAGAGTTTGCGATGAGACAGTGAGACAGGAGGAAGGTCCACAGAGCCTCTCATGACTCCAGCAGTAATGGAGCTCAAACATGGAGCCCCTCACGGCGCTTATGACACATTATGATGAGCCATATGATGAGGACGCGTCATTACAGCGCTTCATTATACACCGCGCTCGCGTCAGACGCCGCACAGACGCGCGTTCGCTCTATACCGAAGCTCGATATTCGTCATGTTCTCCAGCACCATGTCAGGAACCCTTTTATTGGGTTCCGACTGCACGAGGCTCATTATCCGGCACAGTGCAAACACAATGGTCACGTGGTGTTATTTTAGCGTCGCTCTTTCCAAATAAATGGCGCTTTGTCGAGCGCGTCGAGCGCGTTTGTGTCTGTTTAGATACTGTTCGTTTCATCTGAACCTGCCGAACGGTGTAGACTGTGCCCCGTTCACCCTCAGATTATCTCCATTATTTCACATATGGTGACTTATCCGACCAGCCGGCTGACAGGGAACCTTCGCTGTGATTTTAAGAGCTATTTTAAAAGTTTATGGAATGAAACCGTAGCTTTTATATTCACATTCAGACCCGGGTAGTAACTGATTACATGTAATCTGGATTACGTAATCAGATTCCAAAAATACTCGGAATCAGACTACAGGTACTTTTTTATGGATTGCATGGTCGTGATTACATGATAATTCATAATTTACGGATTCCCCCAAATTCCTTTTTTCATTTTTAAAGGCTCCTTTCTAAAACAGCCTACTGCTTATATACATTGAGAAAGTCTTCGAGTTTTGTGGACATTTGTGGCGACAGAATTTGACCACTGGATTTACAAAAATCAGACGTGTTTCAACATTTTATCAACTACTGATAAACGCTGATTTTTATTTGAATTATCACTCTGTGGGTCATTTATCTCTGGAAGGCTCTTTCAAGCACATTAAAATGCACAAATTCACAAACTGTTTTGTCATCTGATCTCTTTTCACCTAATATATTTACTCAAAGTGCCCCTGAGATTTAAAAGAAATATTTTAATAATCAAGCATGTTCATTGGCTCTCAGACATTTTGTTTACAGTCGCAATACATGCAGGTAAACGAATAAATTATTTACATTTTTTAGTACGTTTTTTATTTTGAGTGATTTTAAAATGATTTTAATGTTAACAATTTTTATGATTTAGTTAATTATTAACTTTTTTTTTTTATTAGTCCCTGCAGTTCCTTCACAATGTTTAATGCACTTCATGTTGTTAATAACAAATGGAATACATTTTCTTACTCTTTGTATTTTTATGTCAATATGGTACAAGATTGTCTTATTTAATTTAATGTGATAAATGAGTTGGGTCAAAAGTAATCTAAAAGTAATCTGATTACATGATTACGTTACTACTTACAATTGAATTCATGTAATTTGGAATCAGTAATGGATCACCATTTGTAATCTAAGCTCTGTTCTTATTTAATATACATTCTCATAACGTTAAGAAAAAAACATTTATGGAACAAGAAAGTCCTCATGACGTTATTTTTACCTGATGAATGTTTTCATAATGTCGTGAGAAGTTAAAAATTAACACAAACATTGTTATATTATGGCTAAATATGAAATTAGTTGAACATTTATGAAACATTTTAGGAACCTTTAAATAACATTCTTATAACAACAAGAATGTAGAATATAAAACATTCAAACAATGTTATATCTGTAGTAAAAATAAAGTTTGTAGAACTTTGTTAGAAACATTTAAAAATGTTCTAATCACAACTAGAAAACTAGACATTTCAGTTGAGTCAAGACGTTCTTGTAACAACGAGAAAACTTCTTAGAATATTAAAAGTGTTCAAATGATGCTTTGTTTGGAGTGAAAGTAAAATGTTGCAAGAAACTTTTTGTAACTTTTAAATAACAAGAAAACTGGATGTTTCAACGTTTTAGAAACATTTCAAAACAATGTTCCCACCCGAATCTGTTATCTGGTGCAGTAATGGGCGCTGGTGGACCAAAGACCGGACTGAGCAGAACGAACGAATCCCATCTGAACTCGTCCCGCAGACGAGCTGTTAAACGTGTTTTCCAGCATCTGAAGTCATAATGCAGGTGTCTGGAATGTCATTTGCATTCAAACTGCATGCTGGGAAGTCGTACTCCTCTCCAGCAGTATTTATGAAAGACCGCACGCTTGTTTCCTCCCGTTCGTCTCTACCCGTCGCCACTTGACACAATGGTTAATTAGATTTTTAGCTGCTCTTAACCGCTAATTCATAAATCATAACTCAACGAGCCTGACTGACACAGAACACCAATAAAGCGTGACAGAATCATAAATCGGTGATGCTTGTGATGTTTTCCATTTTTGCTTCGAATGACATTCAACATAATGTTCGACTCAAACGGTCATGGGTTCGATCCCCAGGGAATTCGGATAAAAGCGTCTGCCAAATGCGTAAATGTAAATGCAATGTCATAAATGCATCAAGAAATGAAGAATAAGCCAGCAAAATCAAGCTCAAAAGTGAAAAACCTCCTGTCCTACTGGTAAAGAGCACTTAAACTCTACATGAGAGCTAAAGTGACTCTCTTAATTCATGCTTCTGCTCTTACTGCGGATGATTCATTGATACACTCATTTTTTAAAAGAAAAAAGTCTTGATAACCCACCTTTATTCAACATCCATCTGTAGAGAAAATCAATTAATCTCACAGAGAATATAAAATATAACTGTAAAAACACTTTCAATGTGTATATTAAAACATCCGCTCAAATAAAATGTCATCATTTGATCAAATCTTCAGAAATCTGACCTGAATTCAAGCCATCAGCCCTTTTTAAGAGCTGAGAAAAGCCACGAGAATCTGTTCAAGAGTCACCGGTATTTTTGTGAAAATAAATAGCTCATAAATTAATATAAAGGCCACACTTAAAGTTCATTTTTATCAGCAGTTAATGATAAACCGCTGCTCATCACATAGAGAGCAAATGCTGGAGTATTGATGGGAAACACTTGGTTATGTCCTGAATAAGACACTACCTAGATTTCCCAATAACATAGCATGCAACCTTTGCATTTGTTGGCTAAATGCACTGAATATCCCACAATGCAATTATATGATCAGCCTGAAAAATTAGATGAAAAATGACTGCATTTAATGCACGCAACATGATGAGGTCAAGTGAGAAAAATGTGTCAAACTACTGTCTGAAACATCACTTATTGCAAAACACTATTAAAACGTACGGCAGACGGTTTCCAGTGACCACTGTGCAGTATGCAGTGAGCTAGTGTTCTATTCTGAGCGCAGCCCTTGAGAGAAACATCAAAATAAAACCAACTTATATTGATGAAAGAGAGCAGAAGATGTTTCTGTTTAGTCTCAGATGAGCTCTAAATCTTTATTACCTGCTCGACTTCGCCGCATCATGTTTCAGGTAAATATTTGGACACAAAGGCAGGTGTAATAGACAGCGGCCTTGCGAGGTGATGACTTACCGTGGTATTTCCCCTCAGGACTCGCAGTTGCACCTCATTAAATGCGTTTCACACGTTTAGCGACGTCTTTGAAGAGCAGCGCAGTCGTTACTGGCCTAAACACCTGAGGAGAGTCAAATAAAAGACACATCTGACCGGAAGATCAGGCTGAAACAACATGTTTTACCAATGGATCCTCTGCAGTGAATGGGTGCCGTCAGAATGAGAGTCCAAACAGCTGATAAAAACATCACAGTAATCCACAAGTAATCCACACCACTCCAGTCCATCAAGTGAAAAAGTCCATCTCCTGTTTTCTCTCACATCAAAACTGGACTCTTTTGGCTCGTAAACGGTGTTTGATCTGTGCAGATTTCTCTCTTGATTCAGCCCAGACCTCTTTTTTGCACTGGAGGAAGCATTGTTATGGATTATGGACTTGGATTTAGTTCAAAAACATCTTAAAGATGTGAACTGATGGACTGGAGTGGTGTGGATTATTTGTGGATTATTGTAATGTTTTTATCAGCTGTTTGGACTCTCACTCTGACGGCACCCATTCACTGCAGAGGACTCATTGGTGAGACAGTGCTGGAATGACAAATCAAATCAAAGTACTGTGTCTTAAATTTGTCTGTTACGTGATAGAATTTGGATGAAATCCTCAAAACAATGACTTAAAGGAATAGTTTACCCAAAAAGAACATTAGCTGAAAATGTGCTTATCCTAAAACCATCCAAGATTAGGATGAGTTTGTTTCTTCATCAGATTTGTGTAAATGTGACATTCCATCACTGTCTCACCAACGGATCGTCTGCAGTGAATGGGTGCCGTCAGAATGAGACTCCAAACATCTGATAATCCATCATTAACACACTTTTAACTAAAATCCTATAGTCCATAATCCAAAATAAGTGAAAAAGCGGTCTGGTCTGAACCAGGAGAAAAATCTGCACAGATCAAGCAACTGACTTTTTCACTGGAAAAGCGTTATTATGGATTATGGACTCACAATTTAGTTAAAAACGTTTTCTCAAGATGTGAACTGATGGACTGGAGTGGTGTGGATTACTTGTGGATTATTGTGATGTTTTTATCAGCTGTTTGGACTCTCATTCTGACGG
>JAHKKF010527201.1:1941-13493 GCA_019740295.1 Labeo calbasu
GAAGCACTTCCTGTTTTTTTGTTTTTTATTTTTTATTTTATTTCACATATACAAATACATCTTAAAGGTGCTAATGTAACATTTTCATCCAGTCAAATATTTTGTTGGTTATATTTTTTTGTGATGTTTGTGTAAAGTTAAAAAAAAAAGAAACAGGAAGTGTATCGGGACCAGTATGTTTACATCTGATGAAATGGTCTATATATTGGACTTTACTTAAGTATACTTAATAAAATAAACTTAAAGTGTACTTCTTTTTTGTAAGGGGAGTATAAGTTTTTTTTTTTTTAGTAATCTCTGTAATCACCTTACCTAATAACGTGCTAGTTAGCAAGTTTTGCGGTTAAACGCCCTAAATGCGGCTAAAGTAAACAATCTCTCAGAGCAGCAGAGAGAAGAGCGGGGCGGGGCGAGCAGAGCTTATTTACATTTAAAGGAACAATCCATCAGAATGGGATGATTTTTGCAGAGTAAAGGTAAGGTAAGGTAAAAAGGGTGTTGTTTTACACAACCACTGAGAATTTTTAACCAAAGTATAATTATAAACTTTTCATTAAAGGAGAAGTTCACTTCAGAACAACAATTTACAAATAATTTACTCACCCCCTTGTCATCCAAGATGTTCATGTCTTTCTGTCTTCAGTCGTACAGAAATTGTGATTTTTGAGGAAAGCATTTCAGGATTTTTCTTCATATAATGGACTTCAATTGTGCCCCTGATTTTGAGCTTCCAAAATGTAGTTTAAATGCAGCTTCAAAAGGCTCTAAACGATCCCAGCCGAGGAAGAAGGGTCTTATCTAGTGAAACAATTGGTATTTGTATGTTTTATCTAGCGAAAAATTTATATACTTTTTAAGCACAAAAGCTCGCGTAGCACAGGCTCTCGGATGCGAGAAGTTCACAATCGGGGGCACCATAATTTCTTTACAACTGAAGACAGACAGACATGAACATCTTGGATGACAAGGGGGTGAGTAAATTACTTGTGAATTGTTGTTCTGAAAGTGGACTTCTCCTTTAAGACCCTAAAGAATAATATCAACTTGTGGAAAATGGGCATCCGATGACCCCTTTAAATATCAGCAAAGTTACCCTTAAACTTGTGTTTATTATGATCCTAGAAATCTTTACATTTAGAATCTTATACTTAAATGCTTGAAATTAGTTTTGCAGATGAATTGACTAATTTCTTTACAATACTAAAATTTTAATGGGAATGGGAATAAAAACAATGGGAATAACCTAAAAACTGTTTAAAAAGCATCCCAGAATGCTTGACATCATGGAACAATTTTGTATTATTTAATGTGTTTCATATTTCACTTGACAATTATTCTGAAACGTTGAAACTAATAATAAAGTGACTAAGTCCAAACCTTTGACTGGTAGTGTAAAAATAATCAAAAGTCAATACCATGAACTATCTGGGTTGTCATCTGATAAGGTCTCATTTACTCTGTTCACTCTACATGCTGTATACATTTGCTTTTTTAAGATTTTAATTGCATTTTATTCTATTTTTTTTCCATAGGGCAGTGGTTTCAGCTACCTGATTTTCCCAACTACAATAAATGGGGTTATTCTGTCGTCTCCTTAAATAACAACGTGTATGTCACAGGTGAGCTGATTTAACTGTTGCTGAAGGCTGTAGCTCGCATATCATAACATGTTTTCTTCACGATATTTATTGGAATATGTATAATTTGTGGATTGGTTGGTCTGGATTGTAAGCCTCAAACCATAATGACAAGAAAAAGAAAGAAAGCAGGAGACAACTTCTATTTTTACCTAGAGAAAACAAATCCACAGATTTTCCGGGTATTTATAGAGACTAGGCCCTTTGGGAAAGGATCAGCGAGATTTATAGTTTTATTGCACACATGAATGGAATGTCATCTCCATTGAGGATTAGGAGATGCTAAGTTAAAACAGTCCCCTGTCTTACAAACAATCCTGATAAGACTCTCAGAAGACCTGAAGCCACTTTAGAAATGTGGGGATTAGAGCACAAAGAAGCAGAACATTAACTTTGTGATGACCTGGGAAACTTGAGGCGTTATTGTCTGACGTTGCCTGGTCACCAACGAGGTTCTTTTGAGCTGAGAATTTATTCAAATAAATCAGCAAAGCCTTCATCTGAATTTATATGGAATGGAAACAACGTTTTTTCCAACTCTCAGGAGGATCAAGGGGGTCTCAGTCCAACACCTGGTCCACCACAGAGACCTGGAAGTACATCACTCGTGAGGGGAAGTGGGTCACCGTCGCACCAATGTTGCGGCCCAGGACTAACCACTCTTCTGCAACTCTCAATGGAGAGATTTATGTAATTGGGGGTAAGAAAACAAATCAGATTCTGATTTGATGAATGGTTTTGGGTCGATGTCTATGCAAAACTGGACATTTGTCTCTTCGTTGACAGGGACTACAATGGATTTTGTCGAAGTTGAACATTACGACCCATTCAGTAATTGCTGGACTCTTACGGGCCCAGCGCTGAAATATGTGACTAACTTTACAGCCACATCTTGTGAAGGAAAGCTTTACCTCATTGGTTCTTGTGCTGTTAAATATAATGCCCTGACTATGCAGTGCTACAATCCTGTAATAGGTAAGAAACGACACATGTCACCACAGTTCAGATGTATTTAACTGTTATTAATAGGCATTACGAGTATCAGTAAAAACAAACCAAGAGCTTCTAATTTCATATTACAAACAGTTTTATGTTGAAAGTAGTAATTCAGAATGATTTTATGAGACACTTTACAAGACACAGTGTAAATTATAATGTTATTCACTCATGGAGTCCTGCCAACATCTAGTTGTGACTGCAGTTCAATACTGTGTAGACTGAGTCTACTTTTGTTTAATAAGATTTCTCTTCTTCAACAGATAGCTGGTGTATCATCTGTTCTCCTTTCATTCCTAAATATCTCTCTTCTCCTTGCTCTGTTTCTATGGATGGAGTCATTTACCTCGTAGCAGATAACACCAAAAAGGTCTATCTGTATAACCCAGAGGGCAATATGTGGGAAAAAGTGAGTTTTAGATGATATTCATAATTCTTTTTACACAGAAATTTCAAGTTATCTGAACCTTCATATTCTGTTGTCACTGACTACTGTTTTATTTATGTTTTTCACTTCAGATTCAGTTTCTACACACTCTTCATGAGAATGGGGATTTGGTGGTTCTAGGTGGGCAGTTGTATGTGACTGGGGGGCACTGGAAGGGTATGGAGGGGGATTACGGTGTGGAAGTGGAAGTATACAACAGAGCCTCCAACACTTGGAAGGTGGAGTGCTTTCTTCCCAGGCTCTGGACTTACAGTGGCTGCTGTTCCATCTTCCTGGACACTTCACAGTGGACTGAAATCTTCCCTGAAGAGACTTAATATCTGTTCTGTCCCCTAAATTCTGACTGGTTTTGGTGCGAAGACAAAGCAAAATTTTGTATAGTGAGTTTTGGCAATATTATAAATGTTTGATAAGCAGATTTTTTTTTTTAACATTTCTTTTTACATAATTTAGCTAGCGTATCTTTGCCTTTAATATGGCCAATGAAAATCTTTTACTTTAATGGCCTTTAGTTCTGACATTTAAATATAATGGATGATTTTATATATATATATAAAAAATATTGGTTCTTCAGCAGTTCTTTGGGGTGGTTGAGGTGCTATATAGCATTGCTATCATTCAAATGTATCATACATTTACATTTAGCAGACGCTTTTATCCAAAATCAACAAAAGAGCAATAAAACACTCTCAGAAAAAAAGGTACAGTTCTCTCACTGGGGTGGTACCCTAAGGTAAAAAAGTGAAAAGGCACATTTTTGTACATTACCTACCCCTAAACAGTACATATTAGTAACTTAAAGGTACATTTTAGTACTTTGAAAGTACATATTGGTACCTTTTCACTTTGTACCTTAGGGTACCACCCCAGCGACAGAACTGTACACGTAGCAAGGTTTTTTTTTTTTATGTAATTATAGTTATTTATATAAATTATATAATAAAAAAAAAGAAAATAGAATAGAAAAAAAAGCTTTCTAGTGCTAGACAAAAAGAACAGAGAAGCTAATGTTATTATTATTATTATTTTTTTTAAGAAAACAAACAGTAAGTCAATGAATAGAGTATTAGTCTAAAAGGGCAAGATTTATACAGAACCTGTTAGGCCCACAGTGGATCTTTAGCGGTTCTTTGGGGTGGTTGAGGTGCTGCATAGCACCGCTACCATATAAAGAACCTGTTAAGCCCACTATGGTTTTTCAGCGGTTATTCAGCATTATTTTTGGGGTGGTTGAGGTGCTATATAGTACCGCTATCATATAAAGAACCTGTTAAGCCCAGTATGGTTCTTTAGTGGTTCTTTGCGGTGGTTGAGGTGCTATAGTTTTGCTACAGTATAAACAGCCTGTTAAGCCCAGTATGGTTCTTCAGCGGTTCTTTGTTCTTTGGCGTGGTTGAGGTGCTATATAGCACCACTACTGTAAGAACCCACTAAGCCCCTGTATAGTTCTTTAAAGGTTCTCTAACCCTCTCTTAGTCTCTTAATTTAGTTGGGGAAAGTAATAAAAAACAGCATACACTGCATTTCCTGACGATCACATGTTTCTCAACCTCTTTTCCCCTTACGAAAATGAACCAACCCCCCTTACGAAATTAACCCCCATGGTAAAAAAGTGAAAACAGCTTTTGCCATTGTAGTAAATTCCCATTCATAGCAAACATATGAGGGTGGAGTAGAATATCTACATAGCACCACTTGACTAAGGTACTGTATCATTTTAAAGATACTGTAGGTGCTATTTAGCACTTGAAGTGGTTCCCTTATGATTACAACCCAATGAACCACTTTTAGTGCTATTTAGCACCGTTTTGTGAATGTATATCACATGCTACTTATATTTTCTTCTATGAATCCAAACACTCATTTTATGACCTTGGCAGCCTTTGAAGTATTTTTCGTTTGATTAAACTTGTTTGTATTTCGAAATACATGTTGTTTTTATTCAGAAAATGTTTTATGGTGTTTTAATTGCAAAATCGTTTTGTTTAAACCCCTTGTTAGTTTTCATTAATTGCAATGGATTTTTAACAAAGTGCCAACAATGACTGAAATAAACAGTGTTTGTGCAGCCGAGACCTGCGGCGTCTGTAACTATGGAAGCCGGAAAGCTTGCGTTTTAATTCTCATGACAACACGCCAGAGCGTTCGGTTTCTCTGGCAACCATAGGCACCCACCTCGAGCTTGTGCTGTGATTGCAACTTTTGCACTTGTGGCTTTATTTTAGCACGAAATATTCTGCGTTAATTTGCTTATGCGCGCTATTAAAGCATTGATATTTAGTGCAAAGCACTCTGCAAACTTTATTCCTATAGAGCAAAACTTTTAAAGCCTATTAGACTTTATTAGCGTGCAAATCAACTTGCTAAACCCTGTTTAAGCGTTTAAAACGCTTTAAGTCTCAGCACAAATTGAGGACAATTGGAAAAACGTCGCTGTTCCCTTACTAAAGTGCATTGGATCACTACCAGTTTCCAGATGAGTTGTGAAGGGGATCAAAGACTGGAAGCCGTGATTCAGGTGCGTGTTTTCCAGCGGGAAAGCTGATCTTCACCAGCTGTAACTTAAATAGGTTATTGCACTGTTGCCTATTCAAAACAGCATGTGTGAATGAAAGAGGAGAGAGCTTGATTTAATATTAACGAGCCTTGCGATGTTTTAACAAATTAAGGTCGATCACTGGGTCAGTTTCAGGTTCTTCTGTGAAACTTGAAGACAGGTGACTCATTTCCTTGTGCTGTTGTGACATCCAACGAAACTGAAACAGAGACATGACGAGCTAGTTACAATAAATAATACATTCTAAATTCAATAATACATGACCTTTTATTAACAAGCATCAAAAGTTTTGGAGTTTTTAGATTTGCGGTGAGACTAGGTCACCTGAGTGTAATGTGTGCTGATAATTCAGAAGCTGGAGGAGACCCTGCTTAACCCAGATAGCAGTGCAGAGGAGAAGACTTACACTCTGCGGGGAGATGAGGAGGAGTCCAACGTCACGCCGGTTCCTGCCCGCATCCGTGAGATCATCACCAGAAACCTGGCTGATACACCCACAGGTACTCTACACTCTGAATGAGCTCATGCTGGGGTATCAGGGTATAATTAGAACACATGTATATTCTATCATTTCCTGCCATGCTATTCTTCTGGTGACGTATCAGGCGAGAGCAGCGAGGTGGAGGAGAACCGGCTGCCGAAGGATCTGCCTTCTCAGATGTGCACAGACAGAGACCAGCTGCTCAGCAGGCAGGCTGTTCTAACTAGCCGGGTAGGAACACATGTACGAACCTCACACACATGCCCTTGGGTCTCTGAACTTCCAGTTCCTCTGGAAATCTGTTGGATAAGCCATTTATGCATAAATAAACACACCTGACCACCTGATGGTGAATTACTGCGTATAATGGACTGCATGCAAAGCAGAATTCGTACAGTACGTTCTTCAGAGATAAAAAAACAAATTATTGTCTAATGCAGTGCAGAAGTATCCACCATATTTTTAATGTAAGAGTGGGAAAGGACATTTTTAATTGAATGTGCAAGGCCAGCTGCTTCCAGTTATTTTAGCTATACAAAAATAGTCCATTGTGCTGTTTCACATTGCAGACTGGAATTCGTTCACATATTATTTTAATTTATTGTCATAATCATAAAAACAGTGGTTTGTACTGCAAATAGTTTAACTGTTACTGCACTTTGTTATTTTTCTAGTTATTTAGCTTTTAAATACCACTTCTGGTTTGGGGAACATCCACTCAAAAAACTAGAGCAAATCATATCAGATAATAATGTTGTGCTACAAATAATCCATCTGCCAAGTTTGACTGAATGAGCTATATGTGTTTTCTGTCATGCTCCATTTTTATCCGTCAACTAATTTAATGTGACTTTGGTGTCAGTCATAATATTAGTGACAAAGGCTCTTTTCACTGAACACTGACACTGAACAGTTGTGGTCTGCTCTTCTTTTTTTCCTCCCTAAATCCTTACTCACATCTCTTTATCATTTTTTTGTTTACATGGAATTTTGAAACAGTTTTATACTATTTTCTAATTCCTATTAGTAGTGTTTACTGGAATACATCTGAAGTAGAGACATAGATTTATCTGTTGAAATTAGGGAATGCATTTTGTAATATCCAATTTTGATTAATGCGTGTATGTTACATAACATATTGGGATTTGGGTCCATACTGACACAGTTGCTGCAGATGTGTTGGTTGCACATCCATAATGCGAAGCTCCCATGCGACCCAAAGGCGCTCTACTGGATTGAGATCTTGTGAGTGTGGAGGTCATTTGAGTATAGTGAACTCACTGTCATGTTCAAGAAACCAGTTTGAGCTGTTTTGAGACAATCTGTGATGCTTGGGTCATTCTTTGTAAATCATGGAAGCCTGTTTAAGCCACTAAATAAAAAATTTAAAAAGTTATTGCGACTTAACTCACAATTCTGACCTTTTTTCCTGGATTGCGTGACACAAATTCAAAATTCTGACTTTTTTTCAGAATTGTGGCATATAAACTTGAAATTACGAGTTAATAAAGTGAGAGTTAATAAAGTGATAAAGTGAGAATTGTGAAATATAAACTGATAATTCTGAGAAATTAAGTCAGAATTGCAATATATAAACTTACAATTCTGACTTTTTTCTCAGAATTCTGTGATATAAACTCTTAATTGCGAGTTATATGCGAGATATAAACTCACAACTCACTCACAAAGGGCTCATTTCGGGAAAAGCTTAATTTCTGCTGTTATAGAGGCCTTGAATAAAAGGCCTCACTGAATATGCCAAGATGCAGACATTGATATAGGGTGGACTTTACTAATGTAGTTTTGACATCTAGATGTGTAATTCTTATGACTTATGTCATGGTGACACTGTATGTGGAATGGAATGATGCTGTAAAGAAGAATTTCCCTTAAAGGGACAATAATGTCTAAAGTCAATTGTGAGTTTATATCACACAATTCTGAGAAAAAAATCAGAACTTGCAATTTTGTGTTAGAATTACGATATATATACTTGCAATTCTGAGAAGAAAAGGCAGAATTGCAAGGAAAAAAAGCAGAACTATCAGTTTTTCTCTCACAATTCTGACTTTATTTCTTAGAATTGTGAGTTTATGTCTCACAATTGCGAGTTTATATCACAATTCTGAGAAAAAGCAGCGTCCGTGGGTGGTTCATGTCCTCATTGTGAGAGAATGACTGTTGGGGCGTTTTGACAAAGAAACATTCGAGAACAACCTCAGACGCTCCCCATCCCTGTCTTCCTCCCGTTGGGACTGAGGCCGCAGTGGTGGGCGCTGAGGGCGATCTGGGGACTCCAATGGAAGATAACCCACCAGGTACATCCTCGTGGACCTCCTATTCCCCGGCATGCTTGGTCTCTCCGGTGGAGTTTCCTGGTGGGTTTGATAGTCTGCCTCAAGGCGGGCTTGATTTCTCGTTCGGGACTCCCGAGGGAGATGAGGTGTCCATCGCAGCATCGAAGGGTGGGCTATCGCTATCTGATGCTGAAGGCTCAACTGGGCTGCCACCCTCGGGGTTTGTGGCCCAGTCTGAGGTAGAAGCTGAGATGGCTTCCATGCTTACCCGGGCAGCCGAGAGCACTGGGCTGGAGTATGTGGCACCTCCCTCACCTAAGCGCTCTCGGTTGGATGATTGGTTCCTGGGATCGGAGCGTGCGGATCATCCTTCTTCCCGGAGGTGCACGAGGAACTCACACAGTCATGGAAAGCTCCCTTTTCGAGTCATACACGCTTTGCGGGGACCTCCACCCTCGATGGTGGGGCGGCACCAGGGTACGTGGACATCCCCCAGGTTGAATGCGCTATTGCCGTGCATTTGTGCCCGAATAGCGCTGCCACGTGGCGTGGCCGCCCATGACTCCCGTCCAGGGCATGTAAGCCTTCCTCATCACTTACTGCGAGGGCTTACACTGCTTCTGGCCAGGCCGCCTCCGCCCTCCATGCCATGGCCATCCTGCAGGTATATCAGGCCAAGGCACTGAAAGAACTGGATGAGAGTAGATCCGACCCAGAAGTGTTGCGGCAGCTGCGTTCGGCTACCGACTATGCCCTCCGGGCTACGAAGGTAACGGCGCAGGCTCTGGGTCGGGCGATGTCCACATTGGTGACCCAGGAGCGCCACCTGTGGCTGAACCTTGCCGAGATGAAGGACGCCGAGAAGGTTCGCCGAGACAGTCTCGCAAGGCGGCCTCTTCGGTGAGACTGTCGAAGAATTTGCCAACCAGTTCTCTGCAGTTAAAGAACAGACTGAGGCCATCAAACACATTTTGCCTCGGCATGGTACCACCTCCAGAGGAGCCAGGAGCCCGGGGCACCCAGGCCTGTCTTCCTGCCGAAGAGGTCGGCCAGCTGCAACTGCTGCACCAGCCCCGCCTCTGATTGGGCCAGCAGCCAGATCGCAACGGTTTTCTTGCAAACAGGTGATGCCACCAGCTCGTCCTCAGGCTACTAAGAACCCTCGCAACGCTCCTAAGCGTTCCTGAGACGGGCGACCCAGTCTGGAGAGACTGCGGACATGCTTGCCCCTCACTCTTTCGGGGGAAAGGAGTGAATTTTACAACCTCAATAAGAGAGTAGTTTCTTCCTTTCCTGGGTCAGTCTCTTTTTCACAGTGTTCCTGACCCTCGTTCACTCGACGGCCAGACACTGCATGGCAACATCAGGACCACGGTGGACATGACTTCTTCGCCTTCCCCTGCCCTGATGCATCGGGTCTGCTTTCAGGGAGATCTTTGCCACAGGTCTCCTGCCAAAGCAGGCCCACGGAACAAGGTAAGTGCTCGGAAGAGTCTATTGCTTCTTTCTTGACAGACCTTGTTCCACCTTGCCGCAGGCCAACTGCCATGGGTACCCCAGATATCGTCCCCTTGGTGCCGCTCGTGCAGAGTTTGAAGGCGTGGTTGTCGCTTCCCACTTTGTCACAATGGCTGGCCAGGATGATTCGGCTCGGCTATGCGATTCAGTTTGCCAGGCTTCTGCCCAAGTTCAGTGGCGTCACTCAAGAGTTGGTTTGCGAACACAGGGACCAGGTGCTGCGGCACCTAGCCTGATTGGGCCTTCGGGTCAACTGGGAGAAGAGCAATCTTTCCCCTGTGCAGAGCATCTCTTTTCTCGGTGTGGAGTTAGACTCGGTCACTATGACAGCACGCCTTTCATCAGACTGCGCTCAGTCAATGCTGAATTGCTTGAGCTCCTTCAAGCACAGGACAGTGGTCCCACTGAAACTATTTCAGAGGCTCCTGGGTCATTTCGCATCTGCAGCCACGGTCACGTCGCTCAGACTACTTCACATGAGGCCGCTTCAGCATTGGCTTCACAACCGAGTCCCGAGATGGGCATGGCGCCACTGCAAACATCGAGTGGCTTTCACACTGATCTGTCACTGTCTGTTCAGCCCTTGGTCAGACCTTGCATTTCTACGGCGGGAGTGCCTTTAGGCCAAGTGTCCAGGCATGTTGTATTTACCACAGATGCTTCCAAGACCGGCTGGGGTGCTGTGTGCAACGGGCATGCAGTCTCGGGTTCCTGGACGGGCCCCCATCTGCAATGGCACATCAACTGCCTAGAGTTGCTGACTGTGCTCTTGGCCCTGAGGAGGCTTCGGCCATTGATTCAAGGCGAGCATGTGTTTGTCCGTACGGACAACACAGCGACTGTCGTGTGCATCAACCGGCAAGCTGGTCTACGCTCCCGCTGCATGTTGCAACTAGCCCGCCATCTCCTCCTCTGAAGTCTGCAGCATGTGAAATCGCTGCACGCTGTTCACATCCCGGGCCACCTGAATCGTGCAGCCGATGCGCTCTCATGACAGGTTTTATTTCGCGAAGAATGGAGACTCCATCCCCAGACAGTCCAGCTGATATGGAACCGGTTTGGCGAGGCCCAGATTGATCTGTTTGCCTCCCACGAGTCGACCCATTGCGCACTGTGGGTACTCTCTGACCGAGGCTCCTCTCGGCACAGATGCACTAGCACACAGCTGGACCAGGGGCCCACGCAAATATGTGTTTCCCCCAGTGAGCCACATTGCACAGACTCTGTGCAAAGTAAGGGAGGAACATCATCAAGTCCTCATGGTTGCCCCCTATTGGCCCAACCAGACTTGGTTCACGGACCTCACACTGCTAGCGGCAGTTCCTCCCTGGCGAATTCCCCTGAGGAGGGACCTTCTTTCTCAGGGGCAGGGCACAATTTGGCACCCACGCCCAGATCTCTGGAACCTCCACGTCTGGTCCCTGGACGGGACGAGGTGGAGTTCAGAGACCTATCACCAGCGGTGATAGATACAATTACCCAGACGAGAGCTCCTTCTGCTCTGAAGTGGCACGTGTTCCCGTGGTGAGGACCCACAGAGATGTGGCCTTGGGGCAGTGCTCTCCTTTCTACAGCAAGGCTTAGAAAAGCGTCTGTCTGCTTCCACGCTTAAAGTTTA
>JAHKKF010527204.1:0-17383 GCA_019740295.1 Labeo calbasu
ATAGGTTAAAGACATCTCATCTTGATGTCTGCATTACATTAAATTGATTTTATATACATAATTTCACAGACATTTGCATTTTATATGCTTACTGGATAACTGGAATCAACACTATGGCAACAAACTCATATAATTTCAATACCTGACAAATGACAATGTGTCCAGATAGTCCTAAATGTCAGATTTAAAGGTGACACATCATGAAAATCTGACTTTTTCCAGTGTTTAAGTGCTATAATCGGGTTGTGCATCTGCCATCCCAGAAAACAGAAAATGAAAAAGAACAACCCCATAATCTGCATGTTCCACCCATGGCACTGTCATTTTGTTTTCGCAAGCAACAATGGTGTACCAGTTCTGACGCCATGTCAAAAGTCTGAGCAAAGCAGGCATGGGCACAGAACACTATTTAGAATCCCAGCCTCAGAGGAGACAAGAGAACAGTGGATTTATTGATTTATTTACTGTATTTTATGCTGCTGCCACACAGATCTAATATAAACATGCCATTTCTTTCCCAGCTGTTTACGTTTACAGACATAACCAACTGTTTCTATAACTCCTGTGTGTTTTTAACATAAACCTGTGTGTGTTTGACCGTTTAAGCGCAATAAGACATGAAAGAGATTTAGTTTTATACTCACATGCTGTGTTACAGCCTCTTTTTGTTTTTGCGTGTGTTTCTGATGTGTGCGCTCAGAAAACCGTATATCTGAAGATTAAACTAATATGGTTTAAAACTCACGATTTCAGCACTATAGACATGATAATCAAAACCAAACAGATGTTTTTTTGACAGAGTATCTGAAGTACGAGCTGTAAAGGCAAGGTCCTATTCTAGAAAAGGGGCGGAGAGCAGCAGCTTATTTGCATTTAAAGAGACATGCATAAAAACAGCGTGTTTCTGCTTCGATTCAAAATGGGCATTTTCAAAATAATATAATAATAGATCTGTGGGGTATTTTGAGCTGAAACTTCACAGACACATTCTGGGGACATCTAAGGCTTATATTACATCTTGTGAAAAAGGCATAACAGGTCTCCTTTAAAGGCACAATATGTTTTCACCACTAGAGGGCGCATATTCAAAACAAACAAAGAACCAAAGGCGTAGTCTGATGATGTCGTGATTGATGTCTTCATCCTCACAGCTGATGCAGTCCGTCGGGACTTGGGCAGAAATCATGTCCATGGATGAGCTAATGTATTAAAGGTCACTGTAGTATGAAGCAGGGTGGGGCTGAAAGTCGTGGAAGCAAAACGAGGACACTGGAGCATTTGCAAATGAAGGACGAGCGTGATATACGGCTCGAAAGCAGCAGAGCTTTTATTATGCCAAAGTCAAGCGCTTCTGTTCCTTCCGGTCATGTGTACGTGAGGTAAAACAGCATTGAAAGTTCTGTTATAATGCTGCTCTGTGCGTTCGTGTCTTTGAGGGATTCATGTTTTCTACAAAATAAAACCGAAAAATCAAGTGTGTATGACGTCATTGGCAGGTGATGCAAGGACACGCTCCATTAAAATTGCTTATTTCTCTGGATTTAAAATAAAATAAAATAATTTTTAAAAATGGATATTTAATAAATTAATTGTAAATTAATATCAATAAAAAAAGTATACAAGTCAGCTAAATATATATAACTCTGTTCTAGTGTTGTTTAGATATTTTAATTTAAAAAATCTTACATATTTTGCCTTTTAGTCCACCGAAGTTAATCTACTTCCTATGGCCCTGTCCTAAATCGTACCCTAAACCCTCGCAGTCTTCCACACTTTCATGTCATAATGTCACTTTGGCTGTAGAAAGCGCTTGCAGGTACCCTTCTGAAACCTAAAATAATGCATGGGACACCCTACGGTCTCGTGGACTTAACGGACGCGTGTCATTTGGGACGTGTCTGATTTGTTTGACAAAAGATTCTGCGTTATGACTGGTCAGATCGCCTGTCAATCAAACGCCCTGCAAAGGCTCAATTGGGTGCTGTGTAAACGGAGTCTAAAAGTGCTTGGAAATATAAATCTTTATTCCCTTTGCTTGTATGGAAAACTGAATCGGTTAATCCATGTAATATCTCTTTTTATGTTTCACAGATGAAAGAAAATATTACTTGATACTGACAAAGGTGGCAGACAACAACAGGAAGAGTGAGTAAATTATATTTTCATTTCTTTAATTTAAGTTGAAGACACAAAGCCTTTTTCTGAAATGCACAGATTTCCGAACAATTGAGTTATTGTCAAGTCAAAAGAAAGCCCACTGTTATGTTAATATGCACTATGTGTTTATAAATTGGGTCTTTGATGAAAAACGGACAGTGCATAAATTGACAGAGGGACAGCTCGTAATCTTGCTGTCACAGGCCGTATATTATTGTGCACTATTCAAAGGTAAACCGCATGCAAACGTCTTGTCCGACACTGTGCATTTGTTTGTCATTCAAATGAGAACGCATCATTATTGTCAGCTGCCTTCTCTCGCCGAAGTGATTTGTGCTTGGCTGACTGATGAGACTAGACGAGAGATATATCCCTCCTGTAGAGCAGCTCGGCACACATCCCGCCTAAACAGATGACATGTGTTTTAGAATCAGCATGCAGCAGCACCCTTGCTCTCGGCCTGTCTGCTCTCACTACTGCATGAGGCCTGTCATTTAGAGAGTCCTGCTGCAAACCCACCAGGAGAGAGAAAGAGAACGGGAGGGATGTGCATCCCATATGTGCGTCTCATATTCTGGAGCTCTTGATTGGAATGCTAAAATCCAACTGGTGCACTTTTCATTAGCATTATTAATGCGGCAAAGTGGAACAGGGCCAAAGCTTTTGGCTTTATTGACTCTGCACCCAGTTGTGATGTTTCTCAAATCCGATCTTTAGGACTGATTATCCACACTGTTAGGTAATGAAATGTGTTTATTTTGACATTATAGTCAAGAACTGGTCTACAGTGGCTGGCATTAAAAAAAATAAAAATAAAATAAAATAAAAAATAATAATAATTTTTAAAAATAAAATAATTTTTCATAAAATAATTATATTTCATACACACATTTTAATATATAAATATATAGTAATTACATGTAAAATACATTTATATATTGACATTATATTTATTTATTTATTTTAAAGTGTCTGTGTGTTTGTTTAAATTCATATAAAATATTAAAATTAATTTACATTAAAAATTAATTATTTTATTTATTATTCATTTTTTAAATGTAATAGTTTTATCTTTCATATAGGACTGATTGTCCACACTGTCAGGTAATGAAACGTGTCTGTTCTGACATTATAATCAAGAACTGGTCTACAAAGGCTGCCATAAAAAATAAATAAAATAAAATAAAATAAAATAAAATAAAATAAAATAAAATAAAATAAAATAAAATAATTTTAAAAAATGAATATTTAATAAATTAATTGTAATTTTATATATTTATATATATAAATTTCATTAATTTATCGAATATTCATTTTCTAAATTAAATCATTTATTTTATTAATTCATATTTATTCTTTTTTATTAAAAAAATTCATATAAAATATTTAAATTAATTATTATTATTTTTTTAAAATATATTAAATTCCTTATTTATTATTAGTTTTTTGTTATACATTTTATTTTTTTCATATATTTGTATGAGAAAATTATTATTTTAACATGAAATATNTTTCATTAATTTATCGAATATTCATTTTCTAAATGAAATCATTTATTTTATTAATTCATATTTATTCTTTTTTATTAAAAAAATTCATATAAAATATTTAAATTAATTATTATTTTTTTTTTAAATATATTAAATTCCTTATTTATTATTAGTTTTTTGTTATACATTTTATTTTTTTCATATATTTGTATGAGAAAATTATTATTTTAACATGAAATATATTAGAAAACATTTAGAAATTATATACAATATATATTATATACAACATTTACTTGACTGGACATCAAATTTTAACAGGATACAAACCTAAATTTAATATAATTAGCTATATAAAGAGTTTATAAGCCATCAGTAATCATTTCTCACTCTTCCTTAATAAAGACAAGACCTTGTACTTGGTTGTCAAAACCAAGCTTGACAGTTTTTCCACTCAGCGCCTCTATATCTTGCCAATGTCATTTCAATTTAGCGTCAAAGTCATTAGTCAGCAGAGTGATAAGATGTAATGCTTTTCATCTACACACTGTCTTAAAATCATGTGCTGTTTAATGAACATAATGATGCCTGAGTGTCAGATCATATCTGAGTCCTAAAACATTAATGCCATCAGCGAAAAAACTCCTCCATTCCTATTAAAACATGGAAAAGTTGCAGAGATGCTTCGAATTCAGTCCTGCCTCTGGCTAATTCTCATCTTATACCTGTTTAACCCAGTTTAACACGGTGCAGCGCAGGTCTATTTTTATGTATGCATCACAACCTCACGCCTTCCCTAAATACACGCGCACCCTCTGATTAAATTAACACAAAGAGTTACAGGTTCATAGCTGTTAATTGGTGTATTAATTCATTTAGTACCTTGTTCTATTTTAAATGTGTCCATACAGTTATTTCTTCATAAGAGAGTAGGGTGTTATATGCGGGTGTTATATGTTTGCAACATCAAATTTCAGTAAATGCATTTTTAATGCAACCTCTGAATAAGGATTCACAGACCCTGTTCAAATAAAGTGCCTTGAATAACAATTATTCAGCATTTCTCACAAACTTTTACCTTTTAATACTCCAAAACTCTATTAAATTTTCATACCAAATTCTTGCTTGATGTAAGTTTTATAAACCTAATAAATAAGCATTTTAGCATTGCTTGATTCAGTCATTGTTTGATTCAGTCTGATCAGGTTGAGTGGTTTATTGACTAACTGCACAGCACTTTGCACTGTATTTTTGTTTCATGTGCAGTCAGCTAGGTCTACACAACAGTCATGTATATCTATATTTTTGAAGTATACATATTCTTTTCATACATTTCACAAGCTATTAACTAGGCAAAAACTATATACATGTTTGCTGTACCACTGCAGATGCTATCTTGACCTCTCATTTAGTCTGTAAAATGAAGCCATTCTTTGCACACCTGCAGCAATTACAGGACGCAGATTAAATACCATGACAAATTAAAGCACACTCAACTTAGTGGTTAAATGAAAAGCTTCAATGCTTTTCTTAAAGCTGAAAGTGTTACACGTTCTGCAGCAAATCTTGTGAAATGTCTTGTTAAGAACCACTTTTTTTCTTAAAGAGACAGTTCACCCAAAAATTAAAATTAGCCCATGATTTGCTCACCCTCAAGCTATCCAAGGTGTATATGACTTTCTTCTTTCAGATGAATGCAATCGGAGTTATATTAAAAATGTCCTGGCTCTTCCAAGCTTTATAATGGCAGTGAATGGGTGTTGAGATTTTGAAGTCCAAAAAAGTGCATCCATCCATCATAAAAAGTGCCTCACAGAGCTCTGGGGGGTTAATAAAGGCCTTCTGAAGCAATTCGATGTGATTGTGTAATAAAAATATCCATATTTAAAACTTTATAAACCATGATCTCTAGCTTCCGCTAACTGTCGCATGCACGTTCGTGAAAGAGTTGCGTTCCAGCGGATGATGTAGGACGTAGGCGAACGCTGTGACGATTGTGGAAGCGCAGTGAAGAGAGCAAAATGAAACGCAGGTCGTGAATTAGAAGTACAAAAAAAGGATTTGTGAAGACAAATGTTGGAGGATTGGAGGAGGATTTGTTGGAGGATTTTGACTGGTTTTTCTTTGGTGTAAACAAAACTTGGTTCTCGTGAGACTAGCATATTCGGAGCTTACGCTACGCCTATGTCATCCGCTGGAATGCCACTCTCTCAGAAGCTACAGAATACGGTTTATAAAGTTTCAAATATGGATGTTTTTCTTGCACAAACGCATCGATTTGCTTCAGAAGGCCTTTTTAACCCACCGGAGCCGTGTAAGGCACTTTTTATGATGGATGGATGCACTTTATTTTGCCATTCACTGCCATTATAAAGCTTGGAAGAGCCAGGACCTTTTTAATAAAACTCTGATTGTTTTCAACTGAAAGAAGAAAGTCATATTCACATAGGGTGGCTTGAAGGTGAGCAAATCATGGGGTAATTTTCATTTTTGGGTGAAGACAAAAATGACATACTTTTCTGATTGTAGAAGACTTGCTGATCAACTTAATTATGAAGACAAAAAACAAATGTTGTCTTTTTCCACTGTATGCAGGATTACTGTAATAATAATAGTAATTTTATAGTAGTAATTGTTTTAAAGATTTCATTATCATAAAATGAAAAACTAGGTCCCTGTATTGGAGTCATTTTGTAGGGTTACAGAATTTCAGATTCAGCAAAAAAGAAAATTCATCACTCATAATCATGACCAATAATATTTACAATAAAATAGTGATCACTGGTGTCAGTTCAGAGTATTCATGGACATCACTAATAGTGATATGGGTAACACTTTACAATAAGGTTCAGTAGTGTAACGTGGACGCTGAGGCAGTAGTCGAATCCATACGCAGAAGTTTATTAACTACGTTAGCTAACATGAATTAAGAATGAACAATATTTCAACAGCATTTATTAATCTTAGTTAATGGTAATTTCAATATTTACTATGCATTATTAAAATAAAAAAGTAGTGATTGTTAACATTAGTAAATGCACTGTGAATTAACATGAAGATCACTAAGAATGAACAACTGTATGTTCATTAACCGATATTAACAAAGATGAGTAAATACTGTAATAAATGTATTGTTCATTGTTTGTTCATGTTAGTTCATACATTAACATTAACTAATGGAACCTTATTGTAAAGTGTTACTGTAATATGTATTATATGTTGCTAGCGTTATGCCGTAATTCTTAATATTTGAAACAACGTAATAAATATATTAAACCTTTTACCTTTGGCCATTTTAGAGCAGTCAACTTTAACAGGTTATTTATGATGATTTTTAAGAAAATTCTAATCAGGAATTTAAATTCCTTTTAAGTTTTGTCTTTAGAATCTTAAGAAAGTTTTGGAGATACAGAATATTTTTTATAACTTGTTTCTTAAATTAGAAAATGAAGAAAATAGCAGTTAAAGGAGAAGTTCACTTCAAGAACAAAAATTTACAGATAATATACTCACCCCGTTGTAATCCAAAATGTCCATGCCTTTCTTTCTGTAGTCGTAAGGAAATTATTTTTTGAGGAAAACATATCAGGAATTATCTCCATATAGCGGACTTCTATTTTTTGAGCGTCCAAAATGCGGTTTCAATGCAGCTTCAAAGGGCTTTAAATGATCCCATCCAAGGAAGAAGGGTCTTATCTAGCGAAACGGTCAATCATTTCCTAAAAAAAACCCCTCAAATGCTTGTCTTGTCTAGCTCTACAATGTGCATGTGTATTTTGTATAATCTGGGTCAATACAGTTAGGGTACGTCGAAAAACTCCCATCTCATTTTCTCCTCTAACTTTAAAATTGTCCTATATCACTGTTTTACCTTTTTTTGTAAAGGGTGTTTGACTTTCTTTGCGTGTTCACTTTGTAAACACTGGGTCGGTACTTCTGCAGTGATGTAGGATGATTTCGAAGTTGGAGGAGAAAATGACATGGGAGTTTTTCGACGTACCCTAACTGTATTGACCCRGATTACACAGAGTACGCATACACATCGCAGAGCTAGACAAGACGAGCATTTGAGGTTATATACATTTTTATTTATTTTTTTTTTAGAAAATGACTGATCTTTTTCGCTAGATAAGACCCTTCTTCTTCAGCTGGGATCGTTTAGAGCCCTTTGAAGCTGCATTTAATCTGCATTTTGGACATTCAAACTCACGGGCACCATTGAAGTCCACTATATGGAGATAATTCCTGAAATGTTTTCCTCAAAAAAAAAAAAAAATTTCTTTACGACTGAAGAAAGAAAGGCATGAACATCTTGGATGATAACGGGGTGAGTACATTATCTGTACATTTTTGTTCTGGAAGTGAACTTCTCCTTTAAGAAGATTTTTGTTTTTTAAATCATGCTTTGATTGCTAAAAGTACTAGCATGTCTTTTCTCAGCAAGCTGTATAATTTGATGTATCAGTAAGAGCAAACACATTAAGTATTAGACATGAAAACCCGTAAGAAGCACTATATACGTACATAGCACAGCCAGCTGAAGGGACACATTGGTCATCCCGACCACGTTCTCAGAGATGCAGGTCAGAACAAACCCGTTGTCATCTCTGCTCACGTTGACCAGTGTCAGGTTGATGGAGTGAATGTTGGGCGGGTAGACATTCGACTAGAGGGCAGACGAGAAACATTATGCTATGGTTAGACTGAAAATAAGGTTAAACGGTTTGTTTGGCATGGGATGAATGGCGCTCACCTGGTGCGTGTTGATGGAGTGAAGGCCGTTCACGGTCCAGTCTACCTCAGGTACCGGAGACCCAGAGCCGTTACAGCTGAGCGTCACATTACCGCCCTCCAGTACAGTGAGGTTACTGTGAGCAACGCTGATATCTGGCATGTCTAGATCACAGCAATGACTATTATGTACATTCTTTGATCACACTTTTACAGGAATATATAATGGTAATTATAGTTGCTGCTAAAATACTAGTTACAACAGACATTTTTACCACATAAAGTCCATAATTAACAAATTAGAATGGTATATGGTGTAAAGTTTCTGAATATTTTGGTCATTTTGTTTGTTGGTCTTTCCAAAGTGTAGCAATACCAAGTGACTTTTTTTTTATTTATTTGATGATGTACTATTTTATATACACATATACACTTTAACTGTTTAAAAAAGATTAGTTATTTGTAATTATTCTGTTATTCAAAGTGTCAAAATATCATGTGGTGCGACTGTCCTTGGAAACATCTTTGAAATGACCCTAAATTTATTCTGATTAATTTTTTGCACTATTTGTTTTCCAAAGTAATCCTTTATAAAACTGCAAAGCATTTGTATTTATATTTCCATCATAATATACAAACTTTCTCTGATGATTTCCATTTTATGAAATATCATGTGGTGCGACCATCAAGAAACTACCATTTTGGAACTTTCACGTTGAAATACATTTTCATTTATAAATTTCATAGTGACCTCCGTGGGAAGCTAGCTTGTTTTGTTTAGGTGGCCAATTCTGTGCTTGTAAATTTTGATTGAATTTGAAATATCATATGGTGCGACCACTGCAGAGTGTTTTCTGTTATGGATATATGTCCCAGATTGTCAGTTTTTGTGCTTTTATATTCAATTGATGGTTTATATACATAAAATACTTTATTTTAGTATCATTTGAAACCGATGTTTATGCAATTTGGGTAATTTCAGACATAATTCTAGTAATTTTCATCTATTTTTCTTGATTAAGTGAATGGTATTTTTAAAAGATTTTTATGTTTTATGCAATTTACATGAAAAATATGTCTGCTAACTACATTTAAGAAGGCAACTCTAAAATTATAAAACAAAAATATGAGATAATTATTACAAAAACTCAAAATAAATGCAAATACTTAGTTTCTAAACACTTTAATTATTGAGAACATCTAAAAAGCATGTTAAGGAAATTAATTAATATCAATATAAATCATGGTTGCACCACATGACATTTTTTAAGGCTATGGCCAATTCTTAGAGATGAAAAAATGCTAAAACCACTAACTTTTAAATTTTAATATGACTTTGTGTGCACAACATTTTAAATGTTTGAACAATTATAACAGATATTATTCTTTTTTTTGTATTTTAAATTTGCCAAAGATTCTTTTCAGGTCTGTTATGTACTAAAATTAGAAGAAAGCATCTCATGAACTACATTAAAACTGTTAAAAATGGTTAAAAAAAAAAAAAAATAATAATAATTAATAATTAATTAAAATATATATTATTAAATAAATATCTAAAATGAATGTAAAAAAAATAAATAAATAAATAAATAAAATTAAAAAGACATACATACAATTAACCAAAAATTACGCAAACTGTTATTTTTATATTTTGTTTACAAATATAAACAATACTAAAATGACACTGATCTATAAAATACAGCTACATATGCATGACTTCTTAAATTAATAATTCAGGGCAAATCTTAACCCACAAATGTGCATAGTTTATACACCAACAGTTTTGATTTAGATTTTAGACACAGACAATTGACTTATTAAAATACTTTTAGCATAAAATGTGCATTTCTCATCTGTATGTGTTTTGTCTCTTTTTTTTCACTTAAATTGGTTGCACGATTTCCTTCATTAAGAGAGCAATACAAATGAGAGATTACCTTACTCTCCCCAATACTGCATCATAATGCGAGATAAACATTGCATCATATGAATAACATAATCTTATATAACTATACATAGTGCATGCTTGGCCCACAACTGTATTATTTATGAAGCAAGATGTCGTACCACAGGAGACAATGCTCATTGATCTCAGGCGAATCTTGCTTGCGCCGTTCTTGCAGTAGAGTTTCTGGGTATGCAGGCCGGCCTCACCTCGCTGCTGCCAGAGCTGAATCCATCGGATCTCACAGCCGCAGTCAAAGACGACCCCCTCCAGCCTCCTGCGTCAACAACACACAGCCGACGCTAGTTATACAATTCCCAAACTCCAGCATTTTCATGCAGTGTTAACTCTGAACTGGGCATGCAAAATCAATCAAACTTTGCCTGTGTTGTTTGAAAACAGCAGCTTAGTGACACTATATCTCCCAGGTGGTGTGGTGTAGTGACCCAGGCTGATTACTGAATGTTTGTAGGTTTCCCACATGGGGAGATCCATAAGCAATCACCATCATGCCCTTGAGTAAGACTCATAACCACAGGCAGCGGGCCTTGACAGCGTGAGCATTTCACTCACATTTGCCACTAAAAATAGAGGTGTAAAATGTATAAGAGGTCCAAAAAAATTACAGATAATTTACTCACCCCCTTGTCATCCAAGATGTTAATGTCCTTCTTTCTTAAGCTGTAAAGAAATTATGTTTTTTGAGAGGATTTTTCTCCATATAATGGCCTGATATGGTGCCCCGATTTTGAACTTCCAAAATGCAGTTTAAATGCGGCTTCAAACGATCCCAAATGCGGTTGTAAACGATCCCAGCCAAGGAAGAAGGGTCTTATCTAGCGAATGATTGGTTGTTTTCTTAAAAATAATACAATTTATATAATTTTTAATGTCAAATGCTCATCTTGTCTTACTCTTCCTGACCTCTGTTTTTTTCCGGTTTATGACAGTTAGGGTATGTTGAAAAACTCCCATCTCATGTTCTCCCTCAACTACAAAATCGTCCTATTTCGCTGTTTTACCTTATTTGTTAAGGGTGTTTGATCTTCTTTGCATGTTCACTTTGCAAAGACTGGGTCGGAACTTCTGCAGCGATGTAGGATGATTTTGAAATGACTTTTGAAGTTGAGGGAGAAAATATGATCAGAGTTTTTCGACATACCCTAACTGTCTTGAACCAGAATACACAGAGCAAGACAAGACAAGCGTTTGAGATAAAAAGTATATAAACTGTATTATTGTATTATTAATGAAAATAACTGATCATTTCAATAAATAAGACCATTCTTTCTCAGCTGGGATTGTTTACAACCGCATTTGGGTTTTGAAAGCCGCATTTAAACTGCATTTTGGAAGTTCAAAAATCGGGGCACCATATCAGTCCATTATATGGAGAAAAATCCTGAAATGTTTCCCTCAAAAAACACAATTTCTGTACGACTGAAAAAAAAAGACATGAACATCTTGGATGACAAGGGTGTGAGTACATTATCTGTGAATTCTTGTTCTGAAAGTGGACTTCTCCTTTAAGGAGCATCTGTGGCAATAAAACAAGTCCCTGCAGGTATTTTAAAAAATCTTAAAGATCTTAAATAGTATAACATAAATCTTAATTATCATTTTAAGAGGTCTTAAATTTGTGGATGGAAAGTATGAATATGTTAGCCTTAAGGTTATCTATAAACTAGTGTGCTTCAAAACAAAAACAAAATTCGTATTTAGAAGATATAAGCATTCAAAATTTACAATCTCTAGCATTCGCCAGTATGGATCACTGATTTTGATCACATCAACCTGCAGCTTCTCATCAAACTTTCTTTCTAATTAAATGCTCTCTAGAATCCGAAGAGTCCTGCCCCCTACGCTATAAATAGACGCTGAGAAGCTGTGGCTGAAATTGGTCACTTGTTCACAGAATTTGTATTTTCTGTAAGGTGAATGGCATGTAGCGCCCTATATAGGGGATATTGGTATATAAAATTGGTATTTTACGTTACAACAATTTAAAAAATGCAAAAATATTAAAGACAAAAATGATTCAGTTACTAAACTATAGGAATGTAGTTTGAAGCTTTTTGTATTTAAATTTTTCTTCTTGTAAATGTTTTTCTTATGTAGGACAACCACATTATTTGATGAATTTTCATTGAACATTAAAGGGTTTTTTTTGCACTCCTACATTTTTTAGTTTTTCAGCTGGAGTGTCAAGCTCCCATAAGTGCAGCCTGTTGTTGAAAAAAGCATCTGCTAATTGACTATTTTCACTATTGCATGACATGCATTGCACATAAGCATTTTGTCAACTGCGTCTTTTTACACGTCACATACATGATGCATAATATAAACAGCATTAAAAGCATGGTTATTTGCATTTCAAAGCTGTAAAACTGGCAAGTGCACAAAGCCCACAATTCCCATTCCCAGTAGCGACATTCTAGATTCAGTTACTAAAACATCAGATTATTAAATGATTAGTTTATGCAAAAAAATATGTTAAAAATACTCTCTAAAGGAAATATTAAAGGATTAGTTCACTTCCAGAACAATAATTTACAGATAATGTACTCACCCATTGTCATAACCAATCATTTCGCTAGATAAGACCCTTATTCCTTGGCTGGAATCGTTTAGAGCCTTTTGAAGCTGCATTTAAACTGCATTTTGGACAATCAAACTCACAGGCACCATTGAAGTCCACTATACGGAGATAATTCCTGAAATGTTTTCCTCAAAAAACATCATTTCTTTACGACTGAAGAAAGAAAGACATGAACATCTTTGATGACAACGGGGTGAGTACATTTTCTGTAAATTTTTGTTCTGGAAGTGAACTAATCCTTTAATGTATGTACTTTTTCTAGATATTTACTTTATTTTAGACCAAAAGCATACGCAAGTGCGTAAACATGCTTAGCCAACACATTGTAAGCGCACTGTCCCATGACAAATCTCAGTTCTGACGTAGTTAATAGAGTTCCTCTCTGTGTTTGTGACATTAAAACAGATGCATTATTATTCAGATAACTGGCTTTAATAAGTCGACAGCTGAACTTAACTGCAAGATTGTGAAAAGTGAGAAGTGACTGCAGCAGACAGCTGCTTGCTTTAGTGCCTACAGAAGGCAGTTTACACTAATGCTTCAGAACACAACACGTACTTTTGCAGAATTATGAATTATGTTCTGAAACATTTCAAAAAGCAACTATGTGTGAAATCAAACTTGCATAGCTAGGAGCATTTGCATTCTAGTGCTTGCACAAAGTTTCTGGAGTACAAACATTTAGATGTTACTGCAAAATAAGGATACGTAAAATATAATTTTATGCAACACACACTAGTAGGAGTTTTTAAAAGAAATTAATACTAAACAGCAAACATACATTAAATTAATAAAAAGTGATGGCAGACATTGTTACAAAAAATAATATTTTAAGTTAATGATACTTTTGAACTTTCTGTTCATCAAAGAATCCTGAAAAACGTCAATAATAAGAAAACATTTTGAGCAGAATCAGCATATTAGAATTATTTCAGAAGTATCATGTGACAATGAAGACTGGAGTGATGATGCTGAAAATTCAGCTTTGAATCACAGGAATAAATTGCATTTTTAAATATATTCAGATATAAAACAGTTATTTTAAATTGTAATAATATTTCACAATATTACTGTTTTTGGTCAAATAAATGGAGCCTTGGTAAGCATAAGAGACTTGTTTCAAAAACAGACTTGTTTTTTTTTTTTTTAATTTACAGACTACAAATATACACTATTGCTCAACAGTTTGGGATCAGTAAGACTTGTAATGTTTTTTAAAAAAAGTCTCAAGACTGCATTTCTTTGATCAAAAATACAGAAACAATCAATAATACTGCAAAATATTATTACAATATAAAATAATATATATATATATATATTTTTTATTTTAATATGTTTTAAAATCTAATTTATTCATGTGATACAAGGCTGAATTTTCCTCAGCTGTTACTCCAGTCTTAAGTGCCACATGATCCTCCAGATTTATTATTAGAATTATCAATGTTGGAAACAGTTGTGCTGCCAAATATTTTTTGGAACCTTTTTTCAGGATTCTTTGATGAATAACAAGTTAAGAACAGCATTTATTCGAAATATAAATCTGTTCTAACATTATAGATCTATGCTATCACTTTTTATTAATTTAACACATCCTTGGTGAATAAAAGTATTGATTTCTTTCAAAAAAGAAAGAATAAAAATTTACAGACCCCAAACTTTTAAACAGTAGTGTATATTGTTATAAAATATTTATATTTTAAATAAATGCTATTCTTTTTAACTTTTTATTCAACTAAAAAAAGTATCACAGGTTCCAAAAAATATTAAGCAACACAACTATTTCCAGCACTGATAATAAATCTGTCTATCAGAATGATTTCTGAAGGATCATGTGACACTAGATTGAAGTAAAAGCTGATGAAAATTCAGCTTTGCATCACAGGAATAAATTATATTTTAAAATATATTAAAATAAAAAACATTATTTTATATTGTAATAACATTTTGCAGTATTATAGTTTTTTTCTCTATTTTTGATCAAATAAATGCAGTCTTGATGAGCATAAGAGACTTCTTTAACTGATCCCAAGTCTTACTGATCCCAAACTTTTGAGCGGTAGCGTATGTGTATGTATGATTATATAAGAAATGTTATTTATATTTATATAATAACTATAAGTTACATAACAGATCTTCTAAAACTAATGAACTCTTTCATGAAGTGCATATTATGCTGACAAATAGAAATGTGATAACCTACAAAGCTGTACTTGGTAAGCGGACATTGATTACTAGAACAATACGACATTTCACTTTGTGAAAAACACAGCCGCCGAGGCTGAATGGAAAGAAAGATGAGGCGCCCACAACGTGATGAACTGTATATCATTACCCACAGGCTTTGATCTCAGCGTGAAACTTTAGTCCATTAATCTGTATGCTCGGGTTAGAAAATACACTACTGTATGTTTTCAGAGCCCTTCATTATTTTGCAAATCCCTTTCTGCAAACCTCCAAGAGTCAGGTCACCCGCAAGAACAAACGCATCTGTAACACGTGTAACGAGCTGACAGGTAGAAATGACCAAAATGATTTGAATTCTGAGAGAAATGTAAAAACAGTGTCTTCGTGAAGCAAACTAAAAAGTTGTTAGGGAGGTCTATCAACACAACAAAAAAAGATGCGTTTTGTTTTCTAAGTAATTACACGTGCTTTGAGCTTAAACTCAGTCATCATTTACGCTGCCAGGAATAACCCAGCGGCGGCCAACGGGGGGCTCTGACGATCATCAACGATGATTGACAGCCCGTAACGTGATTATGCACGCTGATGAGGTTTAGTTGTGCGTGTGCACCTGAAAGCTATTGAGAAATGAAACTGTAAGCTGCAAAGAAACTCTTCTGAATGTAATGGGATCATTTCAGTTTTGAACAACAGAACAAAACTTTGAGGTGGGGGTCTAGTTTAGCTTCAGAATCCAGATTTTGCATTGGACGTTAAGTGGAGACCCAACACAATACCAAAATTGTTTAAAAGTAAACAAAAACATATTAAAAATTGATACTGAAATGCGGTTTATTATTTGCTTTCTGAATTTCAAATATCTTCATGATTTCCTCTGCCATCCGTGACCCTTAACAGACTTGTGACCCGCCAGTTGAGAACCGCTATCCTAAAAGGATAAAGTCTAAATTCTCAATTCTTCTTCCAAACCCTCAGGCTGATATTATATTACAATGACTGTTAGGATGGATTCACTGGGTCTGAAAATCAATAATGCCTGTGAATCTCATCTAGCTTTGAAGATTACACCATTATTACAGCACCACAGCAACATAACTGATACCAATCTACACCATTCATCTCCATAATACATGCAATTTGTTCAGTGAAGTTCAAATTTGTTTGTTTACAAAGTATATTCAGTGGAAGTAAATGCAGATTTTTTACTTGTTCCTTCCTGTGCTTTTTGCTTTTTCTTTCCTCCATTTATCTACAAATGCATTTCATCTAAAATGTTACGTTTATATATATATATATACATACATATTTTGATAAATATTTATTATCCTTTTCTACGTTAGTGAAAATATGTCTCTATTTTGCTTTTGCATCATGCATTTTGAATCTAATTTGCTATAATGACTGTTTTGCAGAAAGGATGTGAGTGTAATCACCCTTTGAGCCAGTTCAAATATTGAATATTGCCAAAGCAACAGGCTTATAAATTGAGCTATAATCTGTAACCCCCAGCCCATCTTCATATCACTTCCTTTGAAAAAACGGAAGTACTCACTCACTCAGACAGAGGAGGCACCCAGACCTTATGCTGATGAAGTATGTCTGCAAATGTTTGTGTACTAAGTGTCCTTGAGGACAATGACTTTGTCGGATTTATTGCAATGCATTCTTTCATTTTAAGTGCAGTTTAACCATATGATCAATCATTTTGATGACAAGTCATTGCTAGTGGTGAATGTATCACAAAGCCACTTTCAGATAATACAGGACAGCAAGAATATTACGATTGGTTACATGCTCTGATTGAACTCTGAAACATAATTTTAAACTGACAGACCATGCACAGTGCTTTAATATTTTTAGACATTTAAAGAAACAGTCCGACCAAAAAACAGAAATACGTCATTGTTTACTTGCCCTCATGTTGTTCCAAAACTGTATGACTCTCTTTCTGATAAGGAACGCAAAAGAAAATAGTAAGAAGAGTCCAAACAACATTGGGGCCCATATTTCCAGTTCAATGGTAAGTTCCAGTTAAAAAAAATAAAAAAATAAAATAAAATAAAATAAAATAAAAAAATTAAAATAAAAAAAAGAAAGAAAGAAAATCAAATAAAATCAAATAAAATAAAACAAAATCCACTAATGTGCTCCACTGAGGAAAGAAAGTCATATCGTTTTGAAACAACATGAGGGGTCCATATTTCCAGTTTATGGATAAAAATAAAATAAAATAAAATAAAATAAAATAAAATAAAATAAAATAAAATAAAATAAAATAAA
>JAHKKF010527207.1:9363-24887 GCA_019740295.1 Labeo calbasu
GACAGTTTTTGGTGTTCAGACATGCAGCAATACTAGTCTAATACTACAGCTCATTAGTTTGAGTTTCTGTCCAGGAGTGAACTCACGGCTGTGTTAAATAAAACAAGACTGACCCGGCATGCCTGTGCAATTATTCCAATTATACAATCCATCTTTGTTGGAAGAGGAAAAAAGCCTCTTCACACAGGTGAAGAATGTTAGAATAATAATGCTTGCTCCAGAGAGTGTAAATGAAATATTGGATTCTTCATTAAAATTCCCCATGGATGCTAAGAGATCATTATAAATCCCTAATCAGTTTTCCTCCGCAGCAGAGATGCAGGCTGTTGACACATGTTTTTTCTTTCTGTCTCTGCTTTTATTCAGCAGATAGCTTGAGCGTTGTGATAATTGTCATTATCCAATAAGAGGCTGCACAAAGGGAATAATTAAACAGCGTGCATAGCTGAGGCCAAAGAGTAAATTCTTTATATTCTGGTATAATGGCACTTCACTTAATTCAAAGCTCTTTTTCATTCCAAGGGCACATAACATTGCATCCATATATTATACACATCACTTACGCTGCATTTTCACATGTAATGAAGTTTAATGACAGACAGAGAAGATTACTATATTTAGCTATAATAAGCAGATTTACCCTTTACCCTTTGAAGGATGTGGGCTGTTTTAAGTGTTTGCTCACATACACATATGGCTTTTTAAACTAGGGATGCGTTACATATTGGTTAATGACAGTATTATTTATTATTATTGTTTTAATTTATTGGTATCCGATTGATATTGGATATTTAACCGTTCATGCTCAAAAGTTCAGAAATGTGGGATCAGTAAGATTTTTAATGTTTATTAAGGAAGTTTCTTCTGCTCATCAAATCTGCATTTATTTGATCAAAATACAGGAAATGTAATATTATGAATACTTAATATCTTAATATACTTTAAAATATAATTCATGTGATGCAAAGTTGAATTTTCAGCGTCGTTACTTTAGTCTTCAGTGTCAGATGATTCTTCAGAAATTATTCTAATATGCTGATTTATTATGAATGTTAGAAACAGTTGTGCTGTTTAATATTTTTTTGGAATCTGTGATACTTTTTTCAGGACTTTTTGATGAATAAAAAGTTAAAAAGAACAGCATTTATTAAAAATATAAATCTTTTGTAACAATAACCACTACCGTTCAAAAGTTTGGGGTCAGTAATTTTTTTTTTTTTTTTTAAGAAATTAATGCTTTTATTTAGAAAGGTTGTGTTAAATTGATAAAAAGTGATAGCAAAGACTTATATTGTTAGGAAAGATTTATATTTGGAATAAATACTGTTCGTTTTAACTTTTATTCATCAAAAAATCTTAAAAAAAAAAATTACAGGTTTCCAAAAACATTAAGCAGCAACTGTTTCCAACATTCATAATAAATCAGCATATTAGAATGATTTCTGAAGGATCATGTGACACTGAAGACTGGAGTAATGATTCTGAAAATTCAGCTTTGCATCACAAGAATAAATTAGATTTAGAAGTATATTAAAATAGAAAAACAAAATTATAAAATGTAATAATATTTCACGATATTACTGTTGTTTGTATTTTTGATGCAGCCTTGATGAGCAGAAGAATCCTCTTTGAAATCATTAAAAATCTTACTTGATCCCAAATTTCTGAACAGCGGTGTATAAAAATAATACCAAAATTAATATTTTCCATAATGTATATTTTATTGTTGTGATGCCTACGTTTAGTCATAGTTTGATTATTTTTAGGTGATTTTTATTAATGATTTTTTTAAAATGTATTTAGGCAAAACAGCACTGAATTACAGTGTGATATTGACCTGTCATAAGATAAAAAATTATTAACAGCTTTTCAGTATTTTACAGACTTTAAATACTGTATCAGTGAAACCCTAATTTGAACTCTTCTGAACAGTGACAAAATAGACATTTTGTTAAGTTCAGAATGCAAATTAAATGCCACAACTGTAAATAGCTTTTATGTGATGACTATTATTTTCAACAAATATTTTTAAGAACCATTTCCTGTCATTTCCCAAACGTAATTAGCGTCCATCACAGCACACACCTTTGTTTCTTTTGCCGCATTCTCACTCTGCACCCTAGCGCTTATTTTGTATTTTGTTACACATTGTTCTTAGCCCACTCTCATTTTTTCTTTCTAGTTGACTCCGTCACTCCCATCTCATTCTGCTCGTATTAAGCGACATTTAAATAATACGAAGAGGCAGAAGGGGGCTGGATTCATTATTTACCAGAGTCCTCCTGGGAGATGAGAAGTGACATGCGACGCAGCACTTCAGGGTGCCGAAAGACTGCACAGGGATAACTAAAGGGCACGTGACACGCTCTGGTCTATTTTTAACACTACAGACCCATGTTTGCCTGGAGGAATTTTTTTTTAAGTCAGCACGGTCGCTGTTACATTACAAACGACACTGCTAGTGATGAAAAAGAATGCAGTAATTTACATTAAGTTCAGATTTTTTTTTTTTACTGTAATGTGCAATTGATATAAACATTAGACAAAAAAAAAATATTTCAGGCTGGTCTTTGAACGATAAAAATAACAAGTCGTGTGGCCGCATGTCCTCCTCTGTACGTCAGGTGGGGCTGTACAGAACTCCCTAGGGTGCTCAGCTAGGGGGCTTGGGTGGCTAATTAACACTCTAATTAAAACGTATGCGATCAAAGCTACTGCCATGTGTATACCCACAGCCGAAAGAGATCCGATAGGGGGGAAGAAAGAGAGGCTGTTTCTGCAACTTGCTGTTGTTGCTGTTGGATGAAGGCTCTGAATCACTGTACAGACCTGTGTTAACCTCTCAGCACTGGTAGTTTAAATGGTACAAGTTCCTGAACCTAACTGTTGACCCACTTGGCACAGCTCCAGTGTTGTTCGTTTGTGTCCTGCTTGATGCTGTCATGTCTCAGGAATCACGCCAGTGGCACTTGACTGCATAGCTGGCCGCAAGCATAAGAGCAAATACTTCATCTTTTACAGTGATATGTAAATCAGTAAGGGCGCTTGCTGAAACAGAAGCCAGACTGTGGTTCCCATTACAGCATTCAGTTTGTGAATGGTTCATTCAGTGTTATTTTAATTTTTATTTTGAAATAGTTATACTTTGCAGTATGACTATTCTGTCACAACAGCTCTCTGGATAGTTTGGCATGTTAATGAATTTGACAATATTAATGCATGTGGTCTTGATGGACTAGATCTGCTGTACATGCTACTGCTGCTGTTTTGTCCAACCTGATCTCGTGACGAAAACATACCTGTGGGAACTTTTTCACGAGACGCAAAATATGTACCAATAATGAACACTGAGTGGTGCTAAAAGAGTGTTTTCCTCAGAACAGATGAGCATACATACTGTATGTTTTATGTGTCGTAGTTTTTTGTACGTGTCACCGCAGTTCACTGTGGCGTTTTAAAATGACGTACTGTCTGCAAAACACTTTAACTTGCCCGATGGTATGAACACAAGCAAATGTGACGTAAATGCAATCGCAAGCATGCCGTTTTAGCTTGTTTTTTGATCTCCCAACTTTCAGCTCTTTCATCGTGAGTCATGTTTTTCACAGGATTTGTACCCAAAGTCCAACTCTGTGCCGGCTGAGCTACCGAGCAGTTGTCTGGTGTTTTCAACCCCCTGCCATTTTCGACCCCCTGCCAAATTATTACCCCCTCTCGTTGAAATCACTACATGATTGTCTAATCCTAACCCTAAACCTACCAATACTAGGGTGGTAGTAATCTGGCGGGGATCAACACTGGAAAGTGAAACATATGGAGCTGTAATCATAACTGCGTATGAAAATGATTACAAGTGCTCGCTGTTTTACCGCCTCTAGTGTTCACTTCTGTTGAAAACTGAAGTGATATGTACTTACTGGTACATATTTTTTGTCTTGCGAAAAAGTTCCTACAGGTATGTTTTTTGTCATGAGATCAGGTAGGTTATTACTGCTGCTGCAGAGCAGGTACAAAGACTTGCTACAAGGGATGTGCCTGAATAGGAATGAAAAAGGAATAACACGTACTACGCAGCCACTGAGGGGTCATGGATAGCTGCTTGCTAGCGGTAACCTGTTAGATTACAGTACGTAAAATTTCACTTATCACATAAACAGAGTAAGGAAAAGTGACGATGGTGAATGATTTGCAGATCCTGAGCACCACTGACAAACATCTAATCTTGTAAAATGTGTGGAAAGTACTCCCGCTACGTAGTATACACAGATGTGTGATCGTGAATCTCGAAAGTGAAAGTAAAAAGCCCTGCATTCAATGCCCTGCATATTAATAGCAGCTCCCTGATGCCCGCAATTTTCTTATAGGTTAATAACCCAATGGTGTAATTGTGAGAGAAAGCATTGAAATATATTTGTCCTTCCATCTTGTATTTATTCCTTTTAGGGATTCCATAGTACACGTCATTTCCTTTCTAAACACAGTATTTGTTTCTATTACAGATTTGTGCAAAACCTTTGCAATATTTTATAAACGTCAATAAAAAACTGTTGGGAAATGACTGCGTTTCCATTAACCGATTTTATGCAACTAAAACGTAATTTTTTCAGCAATTTTAGAATGCAATTTCAATCAAAGGCTAATGGAAACGCACCAACTGTTGTACAAATAGCATGCTGTACATAAAGTTCCCAAAGTGGATCTAGATAGGTGGAGCTGAGGGAGGTGGAGGGTTTCAGAAGAACTCTACTTCTTATATATGCCACTTTATAGTTCACAATTGCAACCTTGTTTCTCACAATTATGACTTTATATCTTACAGAATATCTTACATCTCACAAACACACTGTCAAAAAAAGAATGCGCAAAACTGTAGATTTAGGGATGAAACATCTTGTCACTGGGGCAGTACCTTTTTAAAAGAACATATTTTAACTTATCTACCCATAGAAGGTGTATATTATAACCTTATAGTACTGTAGTAATATTGACCCTTAAGTACTGCTTTGAAAGGGGTAAATAAGTTTTAAAGATGTCCCTTTGAGGGTATTACCCAAGTAAAGCTGGGCTCACACAGTTGTGTTTACTGTTGTGTGTTTGACACATTATACAGACAGTTTTACTTCAAAAACTCAAAAAGCAGTTTCCTGCATCTCCACTATCCAACGGACCATACAGTAACTGTTTTGTGGTCGCGCATTGGCTGTTGTGAAAGTAGTGATGTAATCATATAGCCGTCATTATCCCGATTTAAAATTCTAAATATCAAACATGTTTGATATTAATCAGGGTGGCCCTGATCTGTGAGCGAGCAGATCGGGAGGTGCAAGATTCGATCTGTGAACGTCTCACATTACTAAACAATCTGCGCTGAACATCGGAACCGATCAAGGTGCTCGACAGGATTTTTGCTCCGATTCTCGGGAGGGGAAAATTGGAGCAAAATCAGGCTAAAAATCCTGTAGTGTGAGCCCGGCTTAAGCTGTTGTACCCCTAAAGGTGTACCCTCACATTATTTCTGATTTTAAACTTAATTTCACACGTTCACACTTAACATTTTAATTCTTTTACTTTGAGGTGGCAAACTGGCTTCCACAGCTATGGGAATTGAATTATTATCAGGAGTTATATATGGTGACCTATTCCCCTCTGCTTTGGATGAAAAGGTCACGAGTGAAGAATAGTTGAGGAATCGTAAATCTATGCAACCCTAATCATGACAAATATGTTCTTGCTCTGATGTAATTAGCCAGTAGATGATTTAACCAGTAGAAAATTTCTTAATGCCTTCTTTGTAACTAGTCCCTCTTCAGAGCTTAAATCATGGATTCCAGTCGTATAGATTTCTTACATATTGTTATGTCTCCACAGATTGTTTTCCGCAAGATTGTCGATGTGAAGAAGGAGGAAGAGGAGAGGAGACACCAGAAAAACGAGGTGACGTTGTCAATCCCCGTGGACCATCCTGTCCGCAAACTCTTCCAAAAGTTCAAGCAACAGAAGGAGATGCGCACACAAGGTTCATCCCAGCATGACTTGGAGAGGAACCAGTTTCAGGTGGAACACCACCTCCATCCACTGTCCCACCAGATTCATCAGCAGCAATATCAGCCCCAGTACCAGAGCCACCATTCCCTTCAACACCAACACGTGGCCCCAATGCAAAACGGGGTCCCTGGCTCGGGAAATGGGAACAGTGGTTCTAGCGTTGTGACCGTCTCACAGATAACCCCAATCCAGAGTGCCCTATCCTACGTTCAATCTGAGGAGCCGAACAGGAGCGAAGGCCATGAGGCTATGGAGCTCAAGCCCAGCTTCGGCGTGGAGGACTCAAATTGTCTAAAGGTAACAAGTCCGGTGAGACCAAGAGGAGGAAGAGGACGAGGCTGGATGCGTTTTCATAATATTGCATCAGGATCGTCTCCTATGCTTCCGCTGGAGCTGGAGAAGCAGCCGCAGCAAAAGGAAGAGGAATGGGGGGATGTATCCCAGGCGCTAAATGTGATCTCCGAGGATCGGAAGAGCGGGGAAGCAGAGGGTGGGCGGTCTAATGAAAGAGGCCCCAGTGGAAATGGTAACAGTAGTGATGAGACTGATGAGAATAGTGCCCTACACAAGACTGATTCTTGCGACAGCGGAATCACAAAAAGTGACTTGCGCATCGACCGGGTTGGCGATTCACGGAGTCTGTACGAGAGATGCTCGATGGAAAGGAGCCCGAACGAACAGCCCAGCCCTGGAGTGGGCGACGTGACCCTTCGGGGGATTCACTTTCAACCTGTCCCTGAACAGACTGTGCTTCAAAACAGTCTGTACGAGGCAAAGCAGGAACTAAAAGGTGACATCCAGACGTTAAACAGTCGGCTAGCGGCTCTGGAGGACCAGGTGGGGGAGATTCTGAGACTTCTCTCGGAGAAGAAGAAACCTTCCCCACTTCCTCAGGCCTCGTCGCCAAAAACCACACATCAGTGCCAGGACATCTTTGCCGTTTCTCAGCCCGTCACTCCAGAAACAGAGGGGGACAATGGACCCCTTTGAATTAGGATAAATATATTTAGATATTAATATGCTGTTTTTATCACTTCCCTTCCTCACACTCAGGAAGGAAAGGTGAATACTGATGATTAGAGGAAGGATCCTTGCTGTTGTAAATATATACTTGCATGTCCAGCTGGAATCTGGCCTGCCAATGAAACCTTCTCTACGGATAGTAGTTGCTTGTACACGTACGGAGTCGGCTGCATGCGGAGATGATTTTATTCTGACCTTGCACATGGGATCTTCTAACCAGGTGATATTTCAGGGCATTTTCTCTTTGAGCGACAGATGTGGGATCTTGGGTTGCTGTAAGGCAGAATGAGGATTGCTGGATTCTTCATAGTGAAATGGGATAGTTACTCAAAAAATTAAAGTTCTGTCTTCATTTACTAATGTTGTTTCAAATTTGTAGGACTTACTTTTTCTGTAGAGCACAAAAGAAGATGTTTTACAAAATGTATTTTGTTTTTGTCCATACTGTGAAAGACAGTGGGATTCAACATAGCACTAGACCCTAAAATATTTCACTGTATGGGCAAAAAAAGCCCACAATCCCTTTTCAAGATTTGTGTTCAACACAGAGAAAATGATGACAGAACTTTCATTTTTAGGTGAAATATGCCCTTTAACACAGTTTGCTCAAATATTACTTCCCCCTCCAGTATGCAGTTCTCCTTTATAAGCGTAATGATTGGACGTTTGCAAGATTGTTTCCCTAGATGATTTCTTGGATGTGATTAAGGCGATAATCCAATAACTAATCTCATTTTTGATATCCGAAACCCATTTCATTACCAACACCGTTTCAAATTCCATTATCATTATCGCCTTTTCTGTATTTATTTTGAGGAACGTTTTGAGAGATATGAGAGAATTGATTCAGCCCAATTTTTGAGGGCTGTTTTACATGTTTTTGAGAGATATATCTGCATGCTGGATGGATTTAGCTCTGGCATGGTAGGACTAGGGACTAATTGTTTTTCCCTTATCAATTATGCAAACATACAAAGTGCAAGTCACAAAGGGAGACCTGCATTTTGGGAAAGCATGAACACATTCGGGTCATTTGGAAATTATACAAGCATGCATTGAATTCTTTGCATGGCATCAACATTGTGTGTTACATATGAAAGGTCATGGAATCCTAGTATTGTTTCCCAAGAGATACCAATGTATACTTCCCACATATAATTTAATTCATCAGAACCTTTACATTTTAATCCAGTACCCAAACTAAAGCAGATTAAACCTTTTAGTTGGTCATTTGAAAGTGCTGTGGGGAACTTTCTAAATATTATGTTTTTACAGGCACAGGCAGTGACTCACTGCGTATCAGCATACTCATGGGTGCTTTAGACGGTTTATAGCGTAATGACTAATGCCCCTTCACCTCTTATTTCCCATCAGTTCTATTGTATGTTATTAGACCATTCTGGTGATGTTCATACCAAACACAAGGGATGTTGAATTGTGAATGGGTTCAGAAGAGAGACTATTAAGATTAATACAACAACAAATGTAGAAGTGCTGCATATAGGTCCTTTAACATAAAAATGTTCTATCATTAAGCAATCCACAGTACTTCAAAGCAATAGCCTTTATCGTATATCCCTCCACTTATTCCCTAATTTGGTTTCTTCTTTGATAAACACATGCTCATCACTGTAAGTGCTCAGATAATAATATTAGTTCACTGCTAATTGTTTTGGTTTAATCATCTTTTCAGAGTTTATGATGTTCGTTGGGACCAAAGACATTAGTTATTTTGTTCTAATTGCATTATATCAGTGTCCTGCTCAAATTCGTGGGCCTATTATTAGCTGTCACCAGTGGATTATCAAAGCCTTATTGGGTTTTCTGTTTTGCTACTTAAGCAAAATAAACATTACAAAGACGACAGTACTTAGAAAAATATGAGCATAATATTTCCAAACCCCATGATTTCATATTGAATAAAGGGATAGTTCACTAAAAAATTACAAATCTGTATTCATTTACTCACCATGTCATTCCAAACCTGTATGAATCTTTCTTCAATGTAAGACAAAGTAAGAAAGATTGATGTTGTACTGGCCAATTTTATGATTTTTTTGTGTTTTATGTTATTTTTAGTGCTGTCAATCAATTAAAAACAAATAACAGAATAAACACATTTTTTTCTGAAATTAATCATGATTAATTGTGATCAATCCCACCTAACAAGTTTTTAAATATACTTTTATACTGCAATAATTTCACAGTATTTTTCAAAGTAAAAAAATAAAGACAGTATATTTTTTATATTTTAATGAAGGTGAGAATCACTGATACCAATATTACTGATGTCTCTAGGAAATTGTTCTCTTTTTTTCTCCTTATATTTAACCATTGACTGTATCTATTCAACATTACAGTATAATCGAGAGCTACCAATTTTAACATGTATTAGATTTTTAAAAAATAACTTAGAATTTAAGTGAACTTAAAACAGTCGTCACATAAACCCAATATTTACCTGTGCTCTTTAGCGAGTAGGAAATATACAAAACGGAATAAAGCTGTCAAACACTAAATACTAAATTAAATACAGGTGATTTCTTAAAGGAGAAGTTCACGTTCAGAACAAAAATTAATAGATAATTTACTCATCTCCTTGTCATCCAAGTTCGTGTCTTTCTTTCTTCAGTTGTAAAGAAATTGTTTCTTGAGGAAAACATTTCAGGAATGTTCTCCATATACAATAGTGGACTTCTATGGTGCCCATGAGTTTGAACTTCCAAAATGCAGTTTAAATGCAGCTTCAAAGCTCTAAATGATCCCAGCTGAGGAAGAAGGGTCTTATTTGGCGAAATGATTGGTTATTTTCTAGGACGATTTTAAAGTTGGAGGAGAAAATAAGATGGGAGTTTTTCAACATACCCTAACTGTACTGACCCGGATTACACAGAGTACGCATGCGCATCACAGAGCTAGACAAGACGAGCATTTGAGGTTAAAAAATATATACATTTCAACATTAACATTAACTTTAACATTTTTTTTTAGAAAATAACCATTCGTTTCACTAGAAAAGACCCTTGTTCCTCAGCTGGGATCGTTTAGAGCCCTTTGAAGCTGCATTTAAACTACATTTTGGAAGTTCAAACTTGCGGACACCATAGAAGTCCACTATATGGAGAACATTCCTGAAATGTTTTCCTAAAGAAACATAATTTCTTTACGACTGAAGAAAGAAAGACAAGGAGGTGAGTTAATTATCTGTAAATTTGTTCTGGAAGTGAACTTCTCTTTTAAAGCTGCAAAAGTTATTGATTTCCATCTGCGACTAAATAAAAGCAGTTCTTGTCAAGAAAAAAAAGACAGAAGCAGCAGTTTTGAGTGAGGTCGCCAACCTTAGCCCCGGCCCCTGCGTTAACTGCGCTAAACATTTTTAAGGCCATTAAACTGGAAAAATGAATCACCTGCATTGACACGCTAATTTTGACAGCACTATTTTATAACTTTAACATTTGTTTTTCCAATATTTTTAATTACATGGCATAGAGCGGCCAGTACAGTCTTTAACATATCGTCTTTTGTGTTCCACAAAAGAAGTAAAGTCTTACAGGTTTAAATGCAATGAGAGCAAATAAATGACAGAATTTTCATCTTTGACTGAGCTGTCCCATTCAAGCTGACGTAACTGTGAATCATGAAAATTCCAATAGTAACAGTAATAATATCCTCTAATAATAACACTCTTGGAGAATCATAAAAAATAAACCACGCTTGATTATGTATTTTTTCTTTCACTGGTTTCATGCCTTGAGATTTCAGTGTCCTGTGCTCCTTCATTCAGTTTGAGTTATTTTACCTGTCATTCAGCCCAGCGGAGAGGAGCACAGACAGTGAAAAAAATTATTCTTTGAGTCTCCCATGAAATTGAAGAGATGGATATAATAGATGCTAAAAGCTGTAATAGTGTGGCGGACGACGTGAGTCACTGTAATGAAATGGAGCTGACTCACTGCGTGGACCCCAGGGTGCCTGTTTCGAGGATTACACACAGTTTTCGGAAAGCTATGAGGGTTTTCATCTCCACTGGGTATTGAAACTTTTTCGGAGTGGGGAGGGTTTGAGATGACGTGTCCGGTCCTTACACACGCTGGAGCCGACGGTGAGCACCACGGGCCCAGTGAGGCGTTGAACTCTGGCATCTGACTGCATGCTGCATTTTTGAACTGTATAAAACTTAATGCCAATGAGAATGATATTTGCCTGCCAAAGCAGTGTTTTGCTGCGACTTTTCATGCACACACACACAAAATGGGCAGAGGCCTGGGCACTAAATCACCAAAAACATCACAAAATACAGTGTTATGTTATCTCCAGTCCCTAGGGGGAAAAAATAGAAATGGGATGTTAAAATCAAACAGAACTCATTATGAATTAAAGGAATTTAATCAAATAACTTTGCATTTTTTGACCTACGATAGTTTATTGGCTACGGTGCCTTTAAAAATGATTTACACTGTTGGAAAGTTTCTTGTATTGTTTTACAATATTAACCCTCACACAGGATATATTTTGGCCTTTTTGACACTGATCTTTTTTGTCAAATTATGGTTGCGTTTGTTTGTCTGCCTATGTTTGGATCTACCTGTGGATATTATTAAAGGCATAGTTAACCCTAAAATTCTGTCATTATTTACTCACCCTCATGTCATTCCAAACCTGTAAGACCTTCATTCATCTTCGGAACACAAATTAAGATATTTTTGATGAAATTCGAAAACAAAAATGACGACTTTATTCAACAATTTCTTGTCAGTTGCGTTGCTGTCTATGCAGGGTCAGAAAGCTGTTGTATTTCATCAAAAATATCTTAATTGTGTTCGGAAGATGAACGAAGGTCTTACGGGTTTGGAACGACATGAGGGTGAGTAAATAATAACAGAACTTTCATTTTTAGATTAACTATCCCTTTAAAGCCTATCTTCTTCATTGTTCTCATCTCTGCAACTGTTTGATTACCGTCATTTTTAATATCTACTTTTGTGTTCAACAGAAGAAAGAAACTGAACAGTATTTATATAATTTTTTTCCTCTTGTCCACCGCAAAGTCCAACTGTCCTGAGCATGTTCACAACAGCCCGCGCGTGACGCATCAACATGCTCTGGCATAGGCAATGTCTGCGCAAAAGCGATCTGTCGCGCGTATACGTCACTCATTGTTCACACTGCAGAGATTGTGGGTACGACGGCTACTCAAAATGGTAACTACTTGTGCTTAACCTGATTGTTGCAACCGATTAAAAACTAAAAGATTATGTTCGCAGACTCATCCGGGAGTGTTGACGTTTCACTGACTCCCAACTTTCGAGCCTGATCGACTGAAGTTATGGTTGCTTGCTCTTGTATATGCCAGAGCATGTTGACGCGTCACACGCCAGCTGTTGTGAACGCGCTTAGGACAGTTGGACATTGTGGTTGATCAGAGGTAAAAAAGATATAAATGCTGTTCAGTTTCTTGCACAAACCGATTGCTTTGTCTCTTACCACCTCAATGTATCGTCACGAGTCACAGGGTTTAATTTGGCTTTGTCTGTGTACGTTTTTTTTGACTCTCAGAACCAAACAGACAGACTGCAGTGGTTTGAGTTAAAAATCTTCGGCTGTGTTCTACTGAAGAAACAAAGTCACCTACATCTTGGATGCCTTGGGGCTAAGCAGATAAACATCAAATTTTACATTTTTGGGTGAACCATCCCTTTAAGCTTTGGTTTTATGCTTGAGGTCACTATTTTACTCGAAAACATTCCCCATTCTCCCATGAAATAATTCTGTTTTCCTGCATTCAGTTTTACCCTTCGCCCTTATAAACCTGCCAGGACCTTTTTGCAGAGAAGCATCTCTGCAACATAATGGTATGTTTTAGATCATGTGCAGTTTGGCTAACAACAAACATGGCGTTTAGCCTGATGTCCAGAAAGCTCCATTTCAGTCTCATGAGACAACACAACCTTCTTCCAGCTGGCTTCAGTGTTTCCCACATGTCTTCTGGCAATGTGTAGATGAGATCATATGCCTTTCTCTAACATTGGCTTCTCTTTGTCACTCTCCCATAAAGCTGTGACTAAAGCATTTCCGTTTCTTAATTACAGATTTAACTCCAAGAGATATTCAGTTTCACATCCATCTCCTGGCTTGTGTTTCTACTACTCTTTTCAGAGTTGCCTGGAGTATTAGTTTTATCCTCACGGTTTCTGTTCTGCCGCAGTTCTGACTCACCAAAACTTGGACTTTGCGGATAGAATATTTATAATCATCAGAGATTACACACAAGACCATTTAACTAATCATTCAACATTAAGTATTCATAACTACAAACCAGTTTGCTGCACCACTGGTAATTTTGGTGAGTCACATACAAGAATGAAAACTACAATTCTGGATGATTATATCCATAATCATTTCGCAGAGATGTTTTCCCTTTTCAAATGAAAGTCTCCGTGTGTTGATCAGTGTCAAGAAGCCAAAGTCTACTGTGATTCAGTGCTGCACAACAGTGAAACAAGAAAAAGTGTAAATATATTTTATAGGCACTATAAAACCTATGTAAAGGTTAAAATTAGGCATTGACTTCAGTTATAATTAACTTATGACTGGTCAGAAACAGATGTCAGATAAACCATTTCAAGTCTTCTCTTTCTTTCAGACCTGCATGTTTTCAGACGTCGACAAGTTTGACGACTTTCATTGCTCTCATTTGTTCTCATAGCTGAAGTGCTGCCCAGGCTCCTCTTACCCTTTTGGAAGCAGTGACCACTGAGTTTATTAAGCTCCTTTTCCACTGTAAATGAGACTGCCTTTTTATCAGTGTAAAAAATACGATGATAATATTTCTGAGGGAGGTGGGGGAAAAGTGTTTATTTTTAACACACTGGCATGAATATTAATAATTTGTTATATACAGTGTAATACACTGATGTTATAAAATAAAAATTTAATTGTGCTAATTTACTCACCTTGTCTTTCTTCAAGATTTCACCGGTATTAAAATGATTTTGTATTATAAGTTATTGCATTGCACTTTCAGCGTTGTCTTGTTTTAACTATCCGTTTGCTCTCTGATAATCTAGAATGTCAGAAACAAATAATTAACTCTGTCTGAATACTGGTTTGACACACTGACACAACTCCAGCAGAGCCTTCGGTATTTGTCTTCAAGCTGTGATAAAGTGAATCTGTTTCCTTGACAACTTAGACACCAATCTCCATGGAAATGCCTTACCTTGCCAACAATGTTGACCTGAGGACTTTTGAATCTATTCCCTATAATCAGATCCCTCAAGATGGACTGCAGAGTTACTCTGTAAGAGAATTCGCTGAACCCATCTGAGAGCATTTCACCCTCCCAAACCTCCTGATGTCAAATGTGGAGTGACTATAGTTGAATAATACTAAGCCATCCTGACACTACATAGAGATGGATCTTGAAGTGCAAGGAGAGCCCAGAAGATTTCATTCCTGTCTCAAAAGTCAAGAGAAGTACATCTCTCACAGAGTAAGTTCACTTCCACACATTTAAATCTGCTGCATCAATGATACACACTAGATCAAAGATGGGATGAATAGTTGTACCTTTTTACTTTATATGGTTTTAAGTTTGCTACACAAATTAGTAGCGAGTGAGAAATTTATTATAAACTATATATACTACATACATTTATGCTATTATACTAGTAATATTTTGAATTTGAGTTATCATTTTAATTTCAAGTTTTTGTTGTATGTCCTTTTGTCATGTTTTGAAAATATTATTTAGCCTTAAGTTGTTTCAGGTAAGTATTTTTAAGTTTTTCCATTTAATATTTAATAATTAACTTTATTTCAGTGAACAATATTAAACATTTTAATACTAAAAATATATAAAACTATTTTATTATATTATATTTTTAAAATATATTTAAAATAGTATTTAGTATTTCAAATAGTTGTTTAAGTACTTTACATTTCTCTATATTTATCCATCTTTCCATATTTATCCAGTATTTATTAACTATTAACTTTATAACTTTATTTCAATTAACAATAATAAAAAAATATTTTAATTATATATAAACATTATGTCAGTGTTATTTCAGTGCTATTTATATACTACAACAGTCTTATGAATGTTTCGAATTAGTGTTTATTATCATATTTTCAGTTACCATTTTAATTTGTAGTTTTATGTGCTTTTGTCATGTTTTTTTTTTAAATATTACTTTGCTTTGATTTTTCTTTTCTTTTTTTAGTTTTAAAAATGTTGTTCCAGTTAAGTATTTAAAGTTTTTTCTATTTATAATTTATTTATTAACTGTATTTCAATTGACAATATTAAACATATTTTAATAATAAAATACATAAAAAATGTAAAACTATACATACATACATACATACATACATACATACATACATACATATATATATATATATATATATATATATATATATATATTATTTAGCTTTATTTTTTTCAGTTTTAG
>JAHKKF010527207.1:24937-52464 GCA_019740295.1 Labeo calbasu
CATACATATATATATATATATATATATATATATATATATATATATATATATATATATATTATTTAGCTTTATTTTTTTCAGTTTTAGTTTTACAAATGTTGCTTTAGTTAGTTGCCAAGGCAACATCTATAATCATTAGTTTTTTTCATATTTATTCATATTTACATATTTATCCAATATTCATTTATTAACTTTATTTAAATCAACAATATTAAAATTATTTGTAATAATAAAAAATCTATAAATAAAAAACATGTTAGTATTGTTTTAGTGCTATTTATATACTATTACAGTATGTATTAATAGTTTGAATAAGCGTTTATTTTTATATTTTCCGTTATCATTTTAATTTTAAGTTTTAGTTGTATGTGCTTTTGTAATTTTTTAAAAAGTATTTAGCTTTATTTTTCCAATTTAGTTTTAAAAATGTTGTTTCAGTCAAGTGTTTTGTTTTTCCATTTAATATTTATTCATTAACTTTATTTCCCTTAACAATATTGAACATATTTTTAATAAAAATATATTTAAAAAACCTTAAACTATGTGATTCAGCTTTATTGTTTCAGTTTTAATTTTGAAAATGTTGTTTCAGTTAGTTGCCAAGGCAACTTCTCTAATTGTTAAGTATTTTAAGTTTTCCATATTTATCCATTTATCCAATATTTATTTATTAGCTTTATTTCATCGCCAATTTTTACATTATATAAACTAATATATAATGTCAGTGTTTAGTGCTATTTATGTACTATTACAGTTTTTGTTAATATTTTGAATTAACGTATTTTTATATTTTCAGTTATCATTTTAATTTTAAGTTTTAGTTATGTGCTTTTGCCATTTTTTTATTATTTAGCTTTTTTATTGTTTTAGTTTTAAATGTTGTTTCAGTCAATTATTGTTTTTCCATTTAATATTTAAATATTAAACATTTTTAGTGATAAAAATATATGAAAAATTTAAAAACATATTATTTAGCTTTATTGTTTCAGTTTTAGTTTTAAAAATGTTGTTTCAGTTAGTTCTCAAGGCAACCTCTCTAATTGCTGTTTAAGTATTTAGTTTTATATTATATTATATCACATTTTTAGTTGCATAATATTATATGAGCAGTTTTTCTGTTTGAAAACTGAAAAGGAGTTGGATATTAGGCTGTATTTTTCTGTGTCCCTTCAGACTAACTGTCTAGGTGATACTGCTACTCGTATGTCAAGCCAAATGGTTGAGAAGCAACTCAGTGAGGCATTTGTCAAAATAATTTGACAGTACTTAGTTTACATGATATGTGTACTTGTTGTGGGAGGGAGGAAGTGTCATCAAGACTTTGTATGTTACAATTATGTTGCATCATGATATCAGCATTGTTAAAGGAGATTCTGAATGCAGTGCTAGGAAACATGCTTTGGCCTAGAGATGCACAATACCAACACAGTCTCATAAGAAAACTTAACTATTTCATGCTGTGGACTGAATTTTTATGAATTTGTACAATTTATACTTTCTACACTGTGGTCTCTTATATGGTCAGTACGGTCACTAATACTGTATGCTCAATTTATTTGATATCATTTATCTTCAAAAGCCACACAGCACAAAAGAGCATTTTAAATGTCAAAATAAAACATGCACTATTTGTGCAACATAGTTATATTTAGCACACTGCCTTCCTGAAGAGCTGAGGCTGCCACCCACACAATTGTCTTCGCTTCATATAACAGTGTGAAAATAATATCAGGATGAGATGTGTGTTTTTGATATTTAATTACATTTTTATTCTTTGTGGGGAAAGCTATTTCTCAGAATACCATCATCTGTCAGTGTGTTTCAACACTGTGTGATATCTTGCCAAAAAACACCATCTTTGCAAGAAGACATGAGGCTTCTCTAAATACTGACTGGACTGAAATCAAAGTCTGCCTGCCAGCTTCTCAGAGGCAGGCAGCCAATGTTGTATTTTAATCTAATTACTACATCAAACATTCAATGCATTTTTACAACATTTGGTAATGTTTCTGAAGTCAACATATTGCTGTTAATAATGCCAAAAAATGTTAATGTTAGTGTATGTTTACCTAATCTCTTTCATTGCCTGATTATTTCTAGCACAATGTGATAGTTGTTGTCATCTTATTTTGGTTAAAAGTGGTGTGTGTCATTTCTGCATCACTACAGTGTCACCAAATGAAACTGCAAAAATTGTGATTGATTTCAAACAGAATTCCCATTGGCTGGCCAAACAGAGAGTCCCGCCCCCAAACTCAGCTGTGGTGTGTTTACTGTACAGCAGTGTAACTTGCTGCTTGGGTACCAGAGTATGGTATCTCTTATCTTTAGATAAGAGAATATAACTAGCTAGTTAAGTCTGTTTCCTGAAATCATACACTGTAAAAAACTATTTGTTGAGTCAACTTAAAATAATTTGTAACCTGGCTACCTTAAAATTTTAAGTTCAGCCAACTCAAAAAAAGTTTATTCAACTTGAAATTTTACATTATACTAACTTAGATATTTGAGTTGAATCAACTTAAAATTTGAAGGCAGCTGGGTTACTTACCCATCTGTTAAGTTTAGCAAACACAAATATCTAAGTTGTTATTACAACTTAACATTTCAAGTTGACTAAACTTATTTTAGTTGACTGAACTTAAAATTTTAAGGCAGCAGGGTAACAAATTATTTTAAGCTGACTCAACAAATTGTGTTTTTTTTATTTTTTACAGTGTACTTACTGTTACATATTTGTTGTTTAAACCACATTGGTTTGACAATATAAAACATCATTATGAAGTCAACTTATAATGTTATCAAGATTTTTACATCAAAAAACATAATAATTTTTACTTTTAGAAAAGTAGATTCTTTGTTGATTGGCCAAATTTGTTCAGTAATGTCACAAAATTAGCTTTTGTTAAAGGGAAACTAAAAAACAACACCGTATTTTATCATTATGGATGATGGGGCATAGTTCTTATAGTTATGAGGTGAAGGCTTCTCTATTATTCTTATAATATCCTTCATCTCAGATAGGTGGAAGTCTAAGCCAGTGATTAAGTATCAAAAAACATAATAATTTAAAGGAATAGGCTATTTTCTGCCCTGTTTTAACACCCTCATCTAAATGCTTTGTTTGAATAGGCATGGCAGATTGTAAAATCTGAATTAAAAGCCCACCGCTATAACTGGCTAATAGTTGTGTATGTTTGACAGCCTACATTCCTCATAGATGGATGCTGCTGTGATTTAGGTTAAAAACGCATAACTACTCAGTACATATCAAACGATCTGTAATAACAGAGAAAGCAATAGTGACCACATAATAAAAACAGTTACTATTGAACTACTTATTGAATGCCAACTCCCTAACAACTTTCAAACGACTGCTGAAAACCCATCTCTTTCGACACTACTTAACATAAAAAAAAAAAAAATAAAAAAAAAACTCTACTCTTTTTCCCTTTCTAGCTTGTACTTATTTGAACAATGCCTGTTATATGGTAATTTGAGCACTTCGTATGTCGTCTTGCCTCTTTAGGACAAATCACTTGATGTATTCCCCACCTGTAAGTCGCTTTGGATAAAAGCGCCTGCTAAATGAATAAATGTAAATGTAATGTAAATGTACTATAAAGTAAAGTAAACAAAGGACCGAGTTCTTACTGATGCGGTCTGGTTCTTCACTATAAATAAAGTTCATCCACTCTTTCCTAATGTTGGGATCAGAAAGAAGGCAATGCAAAGACTGTTTTTCCACAACTTGGCACGGCACCTTAATGTTTGGTTTTTGCGTATACCTGCATTTGTCTTTCGTTATTTACACTACGTGTGGGAATCGGTGGGCGAAGCAAAACAGGCAGTGATGTATGAGGCTATGTAATTATTTTATAACAATTTTTCCACCCTGTTACCAACACAAGCATTGCTAGATACTATAGTTTAATAAGAACTCAAATGCCAATTTTACACACAATTTTAATCTTTAAAAACAGGGTCAAACCTAATCAATGTCATCCCTGTTACCCACGTCAAAACCTGTTACTCTAAAAAGTAACAGGTTTGACGATTTCAAATAAATTTGCTAATTGCTAACTTATAGTCAAGTTCACAAAAGCACATATTGTACACTTAGAAATGATTTTACTTGTAGATATTGATTAAATTAAACATAAGAAATAATTGTTTAAATTGACATTTTAAAAATGGTAACAGGATTGACAGTCGAGAGATGGTTGAGAGATGATGTAACCTCCTAGAAGTGATGTCACTTGAATGTACATTATTTTACAAGGGTTTTTTGATGAGGGTAACAGGGCTGACATCAATAAAATGATTTATATATTATAGAAAAAAAACATACTTACACTAAAACATTGCTTAACAATGAGAATATATTTAGAACAATATGCAAATGTGATTTTTATATCATTTTGCCTTCATTTCGCAAATTAAAAGTCCTGCTAAAAAGAAAAGTCATAGTGAGGGACAAGCCCAAAACCTTACCCTTACCAGCTTAAATGCTATTTAAATTATTTAAAATAATGTTTGACTTTTTTGATGTAATACTGATGAAAGCACACATTTTAATACATTATTATGTTTTTAAATTGCACATTTATTTATTGCTATCTGTGTTTGATTATTTTTCTTAGAATGACAGATATACCTCTAACCACAGTTCGAGCTATAGTTCCAACCAGTTCCAACAGGAACTGTTTTCAGAAACTGCCAAAACTATGTTGGTAACAAATGAATTTGTGGCCATATGATGCTTGGGAAACACCTCAAATCAATGTATGTTAATGGCTTGCTTACTTTAAGTACCTGCAGAATCCCCAGTGACAACACATCAGACTGATTTACAACAGCCAGAAATAATGAGCACAACAGGCACATATGGGGACTCCTGTATGCTCTTTATGCATATGCTAAAGCTACCTAACTTCCTTTCCAGTGCCACAGCAGAGGCAAAACTACTGTACAGCAGGTCAGCTGTTCCCTTGGGTCGCTCTTAATGATGACAGTCTGCTTGCGTTTACTGACAGACAGCTCCTCATCAGTGCCGTGTGAGAGGATATATATATGCAGGATTACATTCGTCCCAGCATTGCAGATCCACGCCAATCATGCGTTTGCGTAAACCCTTATATGACATGCTCGAAACAATCTAGTTATATTTACCTAAATACTTCATGTTTGCAGACAAGTAGCAAACAGTATATTATGTAGTTTAAAAATAGTAATGTATGTGCTGATTGGTTTTAGAAAAGTAGATTCTTTGTTGATTGGCCAAATTTGTTCAGTAATGTTACAAAATTAGCTATTGTTAAAGGGAAACTAAAAAACAACACCGTATTTTATCTTTATGGATGATGGGGCACAGTTCTTATAGTTATGAGGTGAAGGCTTCTCTATTATTCTTATAATATCCTTCATCTCAGATAGGTGGAAGTCTAAGCCAGTGATTAAGTGTTCATACTCAGAACTATATTCTCTGGTATTACCACAGATCTGAACCACAGCAATCATTCTTGATAGGGCCACTGCGTCTCCATGGCAACGATAGCCAAGTCCTGTGCCACCGGCATTCAACCTTATGAGACAAGAAAATTGATTGAGTTACAGTGTGTGTTACTGTAAACAGGATCTGAACTGCTTAGACTAAACCTGAAGAGAGAGTACTTTACCCTTTATAACCCTAATCTATGTGTGTATGTATGCATTTATTTATTTGTTTATTTTATGTACTGTTTAAAAGTTTGGGTTCCGTGAGATTTTTAAAAAGTCTCTTATGCTCAACAGTTTGATTAAAAATACAGTAAAACACAAATACTGTGAAAGGTTATTGCAATTAAAATAACTGTTATGTATAATTTTCAACTGTCATTATTCCAGTCTTGAGTGTCACATGATCCTTCAGAAATCATTCTAATATGCTGACTTGCTGCTCAAGAAATAATTCTTATTATTATTAATGTGAGCTTAATATTTTTAGGGCTGGGTTTGACACTTTTAAGATTCAGTTCGGATTCCCAAGCTTGCAATTTGATTCAATTTGATATTGATTATTTTGGATATATTTCACTTAACATACATGCCAGATTTTCTCAAGGAAAAAAACTCAACTAATGCTGTAAAATATACATGAGAGTCATTTGGCACTATATTACTATAATACTGAAGGTTAAAATTAACTGTACAAAAGCTTAAAATTACAATCAAGTTGTTATAATAATAAAGTTACAATTACATAATTATATTTCTACTCCAATTCATTTTTTTTAATAAACTTCTAAATGGTGGCTGTCATAAAAATGGATTTATTTAAAGAAATTAAATATTGAACAACAGTAAAAAAAAAAAAAAAATTATAATGAATATGTTACATGGTGCATATATTTAGCGAAGTGTTCCTCTCTAGAGTTTTCTAGCTGACTAGCAAATTTATGGTCAACGAATAGTTTTGTTTTTGAGGTAAATGTGACGTTATGTGTTACTGTTACTGTCTTTGCGCAGTTAAAACACTGACTGAGCAATAATATGAGACAGGATATGGATTTCGGTAAGTTGTACACTTTTACACGTTCTTTTAACATACCTTCGGACTTCCATTAAAGGAGAAGTCCTGTTCACAAATAATTTACTCACGCCCTTGTCATCCAAGATGTTTATGTCTTTCTGTCTTCAGTCGTTAAGAAATTATGGTTTTGAGGAAAGCATTTCAGGATTTTTCTCCATATAATACCCTGATTTTGAACTTCCAAAATGTAGTTTAAATGCAGCTTCAAAGGGCTCTAAACGATCCCAGCCGAGGAAGAAGAGTCTTATCTAGCGAAACTATCGGTCATTTTTTTCGGAAAATAATTTTTTAAATACTTTTTAAGCACAAAAGCTTGTGTACCACTAGCTCTGGGATGCGCGTTCACGACACAACGTACTATTGAATCAAGTCAAAAGGTCACGCGGAACGTAGGCGGAACCACAAACCCAGTGTTTACAAAGCGAACGCACAAAGACTAAGAAAGTGCAAGTAGATTTGTAAACGCTGTTTACAAACAAAAAGGTACAACAATGTCCTCCTCTCACTACAAACAAGACAAAACTATAATGCTATAAGAAACAGAAAAGATTAATTCATTGTTTACCTGGGTCTTTAGTCTATGATTAGCTCACCTCACTTCTTATCTGACAAGTTTTTGGGTTTGAGTCGTTTGTTCATCACGTGACAGCTCCATAAGATGAACGAACGACTCAAAAAACCCGAAGACTCGAAACAGGTGAACTAATTCCAGTACAGAACCTAATAGGAAACAAATAAACAAATCACTTTAATCAAATCAATTCAAGAACGACGCATTACTAATTCGTAGCATCGTGGACGCGCATCCCAGAGCCTGTGCTACACGAGCTTTTGTGCTTAAAAAGTATACAAATTTTTATTTGTTTAAAAAAATGACAGATCGTTTCGTTAGATAAGACCCTTCTTCTTTGGCTGGGATCATTTAGAGCCCTTTGAAGCTCCATTTAAACTACATTTTGGAAGTTAAAAATGGGGGCACCAATGAAGTTCATTACATGGAGAAAAATCCTGAAATGTTTTCCTCAAAAACCATAATTTCTTTACGACTGAAGACAGAAAGACATTAACATTTTGGATGACAAGGGGGTGAGTAAACTATCTGTAAATTGTTGTTCTGGAAGTGGACTTCTCCTTTAATGTTTAGGCCTATTCCATGCTGTAACTTGGGGAGATGATCAGTTCTTCTGTTCTTCAGCTGCTTCTTTTCTTTTGAGGTGCTACAGCAATCTGTCACTCTGTAATCTGTAAGATTGTTACAGTCTTTTAAGACTGTAATAAAAGTTAGGTGCGGTAATGTTCCGTTCATGAACTGAAAACAGTCTAGACTAATCGATTCTCGGGACTTAAGCATCAATATCGTTTAAACGAGAATCGATTAAAGTCGGGAAATTTATATTTTTTACCCAGCCCTAATATTTTTGTGGAAACCATGATTCTTTTTTTTTCAGGATTCTTTGATCAATAGAAAGTTCAAAAGAACATTTATTTTACATTACATCTTTTGTTACATTTTAAATGTCTTCCCTGTCACAACGTAGCACATCCTTGCTGAGTATTAAGTTTAAAGTAATTTTCTGTCGCCTATAATAAGAAAGCATTTTAAAAACAAACTTGCTTTTTGAATAAACCAGTTATATAAAAATAGATAGATGACAACCGGCAAAACAGCAGCGTGTCACAACACAACACAGACCTTTATAATTATCAACATATGGTTGGTGTCACTTGGAGAACTGTTAATGATTGAAGATTTTTGTTTTGCTAAAGCCGCAGTAGCAGCCAATGCAAGACATATACAGTTAATTGTCAGAGGATACATTTGAGGATTAATTTAAAACCCTGTTTTTAACATTAGCCTGTGTTAGCGTTTCTTGTTTCTGTCTTGTGGATAGACATTTTAAACCAATTTTGAGCCAGCGCTCTTGATCGTTCATGTTTCAGCAATCATCTTATCTTTTGAAAGTCAGTCTTAGTTCTAGTCAGTTTGTGAAACCAATGAGCATGGTGCTGCTGGTGTTCTTCAGTTGTATAACGCAGTGTCATACTGTTAAGGCCTGTCGTGGCTTGGCACTGTACAGTCTTATGTAAGGAGAATGACATGTGAAGCGTACAGCACCATCCATTTATACACCAGCACAATGAACAGATTACCGTCCAGTATTAAAGAATCTCCCACGTCATTTCCATTTACAAGCATGCAAATGCAGATTTTTTTTTTTTTTTTTAATTATGTTGCATCATGAAATGCATCATGATGCATCAAAACAGGTACTGGGCTGGTTTTAAATATTGTTTTCAGCACTAAAAATCGACTAAAATCACCTTGCTTCTTGACTAACTGCACTGTAAAGCCTTGTTTCCTTCCTTCTCTCTGTGTAACTCATTCTTCAGAAGAAACACAGGAACACATGAATTAAGCATGTGAGCACCTCAGTATCCCTATAGTGCTCTTTTTTTCTCTGTAGTGCCCTATAGTAAGTCTTTTTAAAGGGATGCTTCCATCTGTCAGCAAAGCTATAAAACATGCAGACTGCATTAAGTCAAGGTTTCCATGTGAAATGGTGTTTTGACCATTTGATTTTCAGATGTAATATCTAAGGAGGGTTTTTGTTCCAATAAAACTACATGCTAGTATAAATTGATTAAAAGCAATGGCTACCAATTTAATAATGTGTATTAATACCAATTTACATGTGTAAAATGAATATCAAATAATAATTAGAAGGGCATCAAATGTGGTAAATGTGATCTTCCAAGCAAAGATACTGTTTACAATTCATGACATGATGATTCATTCACTTCAAGTCTAGTTAAAATCTTAAGTAGGTGTGTTGTAATGGGTATTTAGTACAGGTAAAACTTTTTATAGACTGACTGGCTAAAAAAATACCTTTCCTCATACAGTATAGGCCACTTGAATGCCTTTACCAGCAAGACTGACTTAATTATGCCCAGAGGGAAATGTGGCAGCTCTTGAGGAGGGCCTTCGCAGCTTGACTTCTGACAAGCTAGAGAAAGAATTCATCCCTCCACTTCCAAAGCCACTCGAGCATGCCTTGTCTCTTTTCAGTGTGTTAAGATACATAGGAAATCTGGAGGTGATCTGGAGGGGAATATGAAATTGTGGGATACAGATAAGTATACATCGGCAGATGAGGCGTGGTGGGTCTGCTGGTTTCATTTTCATTCCTGTGGGCTGTTACCTTCTCTGCCTTATTACCCTCTGGGCAAAAAATCCAATAATAAGCCCTCCGCCAGCGCACAAAGAAGCTGCTTTACTCCAGCAGAAGAGCTGAATTCATCCATGCAGGTATTCACTTTTTTATACAGTACTATAGTGCACGTATCACTGTACTGCTCGTTATATTCAAGAACAACAATTCTACATGCTTTTCTAGGTCTGAAGAGCAGAAGTGACTCAATCTAAAGGAACACAGACAGAATAAATTTCTTCTGTTGGTACGACATGGACTGAAAGATAAAAACAATGGGTCACTGGGACAGTCGGTGGCATTTGTTCAAAAAGGAAAGCTGTGCCTTTAAAAAAGCATTTAAGCAGTATCATATAGGATGCTGCTGTTGATACCAAGGTCCAAATTTACTGAAAACCCAATCTTTGGATAATGTTTGGATAATGTTCACCCCCAAAAAAGAATTTTCTGTCATTAATTACTCTTTGTAAAATGACCTTTGTTTATCTTCAGAACACAAATGAACTGCAAAATATTTTCAGTGTACCTAAAGTATACTTTCAGTAGTTCCACTTTAACACAATCAAATATACTTAAGTAGAACTTTAGTTGGACTTTAGCACTACTTCCGCACAATTAAAGTACATCAAGTACAAAATTAGATATTCCAATTTAGCACTTTATTTAGACTTTAAATATACCCGTTTAGCATAACAAAGGTACAATTGCAGGGGATTTGTGTTAAGTACATAATATGTAAATGTATTTGTAGTATACTTAGCATGAAACATACACTTTAGTATATTTATTTTTCACTAGGGTGTCTACGCAGGATCAGAAAGCTCTCAGATTTCATCAAAAATATCTTACAGGTTATACAGATTTGGAACGACATGAGGGAGAGTAATTATCACATTAAGGGAGAAGTTCACTTCCAGAACAAAAATTTACTCACCTTCTTGTCATCGAAGATGGTCATGTCTTTCTTTCTTCAGTCGATAAAAAATTATGTTTTTTGAGGAAAACATTTCAGGATTTCTCTCCATATAGTGGACTTCTATGGTGCCTACGAGTTTGAACTTCCAAAATGCAGTTTAAATGCAGCTTCAAAAGGCTCTAAACTGAGGAAGAAGGGTCTTATCTAGTGAAACGTTCAGGCATTTTTTTTTTTTTTTTAAACAAATTGACAATTTATACACTCAAACCTCAAATGCTCGTCTTAGCTCTGCGTAAACTGTGTTTTTTCCGGTTCAAGACAGTTAGGGTATGTCGAAAAACTCCCACCTCATTTTCTCCTCCAACTTTAAATCGTCCTGCATCACTGCAGAAGTACCGACCCACTGTTTAAAAAGTGAGCATGCAAAGAAGATCAAATGCATCAAAACTGCAGTTTGGAATTTCAAACTTGAGGGCACCATAGAAGTCCACTATATGGAGAGAAACCCTGAAATGTTTTTTTCTCAAAAAGCACAATTTCTTTATGACTGAAGAAAGAAAAACATGAACATCTTGGATGACAAGGGGGTGAGTAAATTATCTGTAAATTTTTGTTGTGGAAGTGAACTTCTTTAAGATTGTTTTTTTGGGGTAAATAATGGCACAAATACCAGTAAATTCACTACCGCAAACTTCAGTAAATCACCTTGCATGATTTATTTAAATATTCTCCTCCCATAAATTTTTCCTCTAAAAGGGAATCACGTACAAATACATATACAACAAGGTAAGCCTCAAAAATTACTTTGTCCATGCCTTTTCAGCACTATTTTTTAATGTGTGTCTATAGTAAAACCTGACAGTTTTGTAACACCAGTGGAGGGTTTGCACTGGTGCAAGCTGTTATTTGGTCCCAAGTGTGATACAATAGTTTAAAAAGTACAAATTAACTTATGAATAACTTAAAGTATTGCCAGTTCAGTTGTCTCTTTTTCTCTGTCAAAGAAAATTGATAGTGTTGTTTGGTTTCCTGAATGAATCTTGTTAATTAAATCAGTTGACTGAATATTTCAATGACTCACTCATGTCCAATGAGGTTGTAACTGTATCCTTATGTTTTTTGTTTTGTATCTTTAGGTTCGATGCTTCAAGTGATAGTGTGAATGCGAACCAGGACTAAATGTATCATGTAAACAAATCCTTAGGCGACCTGTTACATATCCAAGTTTTTCAAGAAAATGGGAACCCTGGTACTCTGAAGGAAAAAAGTTGTTGTGGGGGTGAATTAAAATGAGAAATATCTTTTTTTTTTAATAGTTTATTTAAATGCTTGTTTTGTCTTATTTCAAATAATTTTAAGTCATCCTAAAGGTCCCCTTTCAAGTTTGCTGAGGCCCCCTAGTGAGCCCCGTCCTTCTGCTTGAGAATCACTGCTATAAATAATTATGCAGTCAGTTAACACTACTCACCGTAAAAGCACAATGATTGTTCTGTATTCATTTTCCCCAAAGCATTTCTAATACACATACTCTCATGAGCTCTTGCTCCAATTAAACAAATTTAAAAACTCTTTAGTAATTAGACGCCTTTGGACCTCAAACAGGAAACGCTTGGTTGGTTTTAAAAGCCATTACATTGCTCACAGACAGCTGAAAAGCCAGCTCTTTGAGAGTATACCATCTGCTCATGTGAATCAAAATAACCTTCTCCGTACTTCTGAACCATTAATGGCTTTTATGTACTGTGTTTTGTAATTGTTCACAATGTGGAACTTACAAAATCTAATTTAAACATATTTTCTTCTGAGCTCTTGAGTGCTGTTATACCTATATTCAGTTGACTGGCAGCTCTAAAAATGCCTGGGGCTCTAGGACAAGAAATTTAGCTAAATGCTTAAAATTTCATGGCAGTTTTATTGGTGTGTGGCACTTTTTGTTTCTGCTGAAATGGCCACTTGGTGGAGAGGATTGGAAAAAGAGATGTGCCTGGTTCAGATGTAAGTACCCCAGATTCCCCATCGCAGAAAGTGGAGCTGTCAGGAGTCATCACTTTATGAGACTCTGTGTGTGTACGTAAAAGTGTGTGTGCATGGATGCATGAATATAAGTGTGTGTAGGAACGTGCCTGCAGTATGGGAAGAGGGCTGTTTTGTTGTGCAAGGGTTTCTAAGTGTTACAGACTTGGCCCCTAGAGGGTTTCCGTGATGCCCTCAGTACCACTAATGTTTTAATACTTGGAAAACAGAATTTTCTCCTAAATTGTTAAGGATCACTGAAAAGGCCTATGTTTTATTTATTCTGTTTTGTTTTTCCAGATTTATGACTTATTTTTGGACACAATGCCACACTGGTCAGCCAAGATGCAGTACTTGATGGGGGTCAAAGGTTGGTACGCATGACTCTATAAACCCTTGTCGGTAGATGCATCGTTATTCAAATACTTCCTGAAAGAATGGATGATATCAAAGAGAAGTGTCAGACTGTACTGGTACGTGCATGTGTGTGCTGAGCTGCTCCTGGCACTAACAGCTCAATGTGTGGTCTGATTGATGAGGTTTGACTGTGTGGTTCCTCTCTATTTACCTGCTTCAGTAAACAGAGTTCCATCTTTATGGAGCCATTCACCCAGATACAGAAAGGGCTTGCGTGTTCAGCTCCATTAAATGGACTCATCCCTTGAGTCTAGTTTATCTGGCCCAGCACAGGCGGCGCACGTGAGTAAACCTCAGTTGGAATGAATGCGTTTGACCTGGTACATATCTGACACCCTCTGGATAAGTCAGCAACTGCTATGTCATGTTACTTCTGTTATAAGATTGGTTCCATTTGGATTTCTGTTTGATTAATTTTGACTGTGATTCATTTGTGTATGTTTGGATATACAGCATTTTTCAGACTGATTCAAACCGGTGCCACTTGGAAATTTATGAACTATAAAGAAGGACTTTTGTAAGAGTCATTTGTTTTGCGAATCATTCTACCCTGGTCAAGCTAAGTATGAGATGTTTCAGGTCTGGTTTGTGTTTGATTCATTAAAATAACTGACCCTTCCCAGGGAGTTTGACTGACAGGTGATCTGACCAATCATGACGCTGAATCTGCCTTTTTTTGTCTGACAAGCAAACCAGACAGGAGAGTAGATTAAAGGAGAAGTTCACTTCCAAAACAAAAGTTTACGGATAATTTACTCACCCCTTTGTCATACGAGATGTTCATATCTTTCTTTCTTCAGTTGTGAAGAAATTATGTTTTTTTTGATCAAAACATTTCAGGAATGTTCTCCATATAGTGAACTTCTATGGTGCCTGCGAGTTCGTCCTACATCGCTGTTTTACTCTTTTTTGTAAAGGGCGTTTGATCTTCTTCGCACATTCACTTTGTAAACACTGGGTCGGTACTTCTGCAGCAAAGTAGGATGATTTTGAAGTTGGAGGAGAAAGTTAGATTTTTTTTGACCTACTCTAACTGTATTCAACGCGGAGGTGCATTTGGACTACGCATGCACATCGCAGAGCTAGACATAACGAGCATTTGAGGTTAAAAAGTATAGAAATTGTAATTTATTTTTTTTTAGAAAATAACAGATCGTTTCGCTAGATAAGACCTTTCTTCTTCGGCTGGGATTGTTTAGATCCCTTTGAAGCTGCATTTAAACTGCATTTTGGAAGTTCAAACTCGCTGCCATCAGGAATTTGGAGAACATTCCTGAAATTGTTTCCTCAGAAAACAAACATGAACATCTTGGATGACAAGGGGGTGAGTAAATTATCTGTAAATTCTTGTTCTGGAAGTGAACTTCTCCTTTAACATCAGTGGATCTTCGACATGAAAATGGTCTGTACTGACGTCTTTCAATGGTTGAAACAAGATGCCTTCTGATGTTCATTCATGTTTATGCCATGCTATAACTAGTACAGAAGAAGAAGAGATGATCGGTTGAACTGAGGTGCTACAGCGATCTGTCACAACACATTAAAGAGCCACAAAATGATTTTTGTTTGAATTTCTTAAAAAAAGTCCAAATTTGAAAGCTGAGACTTTGTTTCATACCTAAAGTAACCTGCTCTGTCTTGTCTGTCAACACATTGTCAGTGTCCTTTTTGCTCCGTGAGAGCACCATGGCTTGTTGGACATAGCAACAGTAATGAAGGGGGTCTTTGCAAAGGGTCAGTTGATTCTAAGAGTCATTTCATTCTTAAATTTTGTATGTTTGTTTAGCATTTATTCCGTGTTGACAACACTGGATTCAAGCTCCTTGAAGTAATGCAAAATTAAGGTAAATTTTGTTAAATCTGATGATATCACCTATCAAATGTGCTTTTTGAGAAAGGTGTTTTTCAAACTATTGTATACACAACACAAAAAAATGGCTGTTCATGTACGACAACAGTGTTTTGAGGGCCTGAAACCTTTGAAAACAGGTTTTAAAGTGCAAGTTTTTGAAAATAGTACCCTTATCATCTCTGACTGTAAGCTACAAATATGCAAACTTGTGGAAACGTTGTGGTTATGTTATGTGTATTATGTATTCACTCTATAGGCATGCACTATTTGAATTTTACAAGCATGTACATTCTGACAAGTGTTTTCATAATTTTGATTTAAAAAACAACAAAAAACAACTCTATAGGCATGCTCAAGTTTCTTTACAAAGTAACTTCGCCCACTACTGGCCTGTCATGTATACAGCGTTTTAGTCATTTTTGTGGATCCATGTGAACGTTTGTTTTGACACTGTTGTCATCTGTACGCAAAACTTTGCAAAAATGCAATGGAAAAACTTTTTGTAAAACCATTTTGTAATACATTGTTGTCGTGTACATACCATTAAAGTAGCTACAACATTTTTATGAGATGTTTCAGGACTTGTTTAAATGTTCGTGTTTGATGCACTAAAAATAACCAGCTCTTAAAGTCCTCATGAAATCAAAATTTACACTTTTTTTTTTATTATTATTGCCGTTTTTTTTTAAACCTTTGTTTTGGTAGGACAGTAGAGTAGTGACAGGAAGCAAACTGGAAGAGAGAGCGGGGGATGGGATGGGATGGGATGGTGAAAGGTCCACTAAGGTACTTGAACTCGGGACGCCCAGAGCACAACCGGGCTGTATGTCGGCGTGGTGCCCACAAAGCTGTCGGCATCGACAAATTTACACTATTTACTTACTTAGCACACATTGCTAGTCTTGAAATAAACAGTTAATCCATGAAAGTTAATCCAGTGAAAAAAAAAAAAGTTTTTCTTGGTAATCTTTAATCAAAATCTGAACATTTGCTTCCACTCTGGAATGGCGTTCCTTCTCTGATGACGACAGTTTGACCAACGCTGTCTCACGACCATCTGTACGTATTTTACGAGGTGGCTAATTTGTATGAATTCATTCAGCCTCACTCATACGATTTTGCACGATTTGTGTGAGAGGTAGGGTTAGGGACGTTCCTTTGTATGGATTCCTACAAATTTGCCACCTTGTAAAATATGTTACTTTTTCGAATATCATACAAATTCATACGAGCTGACATTAGATCGGATTGTTTTGACATCTTGGGCAGAATATCCTTAACCATTTCCCTTCAACTGTTAAGTCTGTTATGAAGGAGAGATGGAGAGGAGGTGCACTAAAATAAAACCCCGCCCTCTATTCAGTATTCTGTTTCGGGTGTAAATACATCACATTACTGCAGCAACTTCCTGTTAACATGGACTTTAAGGGTCATTTAATTTGTAAATGTGAATAATGTGAATAATTGTGGCACAGCCTTGTTGTTTACACGTATCCCGCAAGGACAATGAAGGATTCAAGCTCCTTAAGGTAAAGCCAAATTAAAGTACAATTTGTTAAATCTGATTATATCACCTGTCAAACATGTGCTTTGTGAGAAATGTGTTTTAAAATCAGTCAAACTCAAATACAGCTATAAAGGAGCTCTGGCTTTTTAACAAGCTCCATGCTTAATTCAGGTTTAATGCCACTGAACAATTAACTCGTCTCCTCCAACCCAATGAAAGTTTGATGTGCCCGGCTAGCATTAATGAGGAACCACAATCCACTGTACCACATTTTAAAGATCAACACATTTACACTCAGCCCATTTTTTGATGACACCGTGCAAGTCACTTAGAGGCAGTTGATGAATTATGAACATCAGCCAGGCACAATATGTTTCTGGGATAGTGCTGAATAGCATGATGAATCCTCTAGAAACAATGGTGACATCCTGAAGGTAAACAGAATGAAGATGGATGGCTCATTACCTGCTGTTCCTTCAGATTTTCATTCATCTCCAGTCATTATTTTGTTTGCTTACGAAGTTGCTAAGTTCGGCAGCTATTTGTTCCATTTTTGGTTGTGCTCAATTCAGCTTCTCAAATTAAATGGACTTTGTTTTTTTATTGTTACATTCATTTGTATGTCTCTGCAGAGATATTCAATGAAACAATACTTTCCAAGATCTAAAGTAGCCACAACATTTATAAGAGATGTTTCAAGACCTTTTTGCAAATTTATGTATAGTAATATTATTATTTTTTTCAGAAATAAAAGGATAAGTTTCCAATGCCACGTCAACATACAATCCCCTTTGGAATCTGTTAACTTAAAACCACAACTGATGACACACTAACCTGCAGATCCAGAGGTTGCGTACATGTGAAAACAAAATAAGGATGGAGATTTTAACCTCTGACTATAGTTATATTATCCCATAGATTTACTGTACTCTAACACAGTTTATTGGAGTCAGCTTTATTGGAGTTGTTACTGCAAACAGACTGCTATAACATATTAAAAGGTCTCAATCTTTCAGTAACTTTATTATTCCTCACTTTATGAAATCACGCATGCTGACTGGTTGCCCTGACAACAGGGCACCTGGTGCCAACCAATAGTGCTGTATTTCTATAACCAACTTCTATAACCTCAGTTTCCCAAGGGAATAAGTGAGGCACCAAGAGCTCAAAAACATTTGTTGCAGCTATTTTAGGATTATTTGTGGGGGAGCTTTATCAATTAAAACAAAAGAGTCAGTTGTGACTTTTATCACTTTTAAATCAAGAAAATGCATCAGTAAGCCCATTCCAATTTCCTTAGGTGTAAAGACTTCATAGCGAACATGCAAAGACAGCATGAAAAAGTGGGTAAATTTGCATTAACACACAGGCTGACAGTATTGCATGAGTTAGTGCTGAGGAAAGTACATTAAGAATGAAATATTGAATGGCCTTTGCCAATGTTTGTCCAGGGGGAAATGTTTGTGTGGTCATAATGTTGATTTACATGACAACTTGCAAAATCTTGCAAAGCTTGCAGCAAAAAGCACGAGACCCGGGTAAAACGGAGGTGCATGTTTGCCTAAGTGTGTTGGAACTAGAAGAGTCTGCAGTGCTGCAAATAAACAATATTTACTGACACATTGGAAGGAGAATATTTTCAGTGTCTTGTCTGTCATATAAACTAACTAATTGCCCAGTTCTGCCAAGACAACATGCAATTACATTCTTCCCTTTAACAAAAAAAAACAAATTAACTGTGTGGGCAGTCTCCAGTTTTAACAAACAACCTAACCAATGAAAATGGACATTGTTTTTGTTTTCAGAATAACTTGCAGAGGTTCATGTTTTTTAGCCACTTAACATTATTTCCTTTTAGTAAATGCTTAGTTTTTTGTGTGTGTGTGTTTTTTTAAAATCATAACTTATCAGTAAAGCATGAAATGTCTGTTTTTAAGCTACATTTTATTTTTTTCAGAGTTTGAATATTAGTAATGATCAGTCACTGTAATATTTACTCATTGCTCACTGACGTCCACAATGATAAAGCTTTTATTCCTCTCCCAGACACAGTCATACTGGACAGTAGCAGATCAATATTGTTGCCTCCTTAATTTTTAAAGATGTCAATTCACCTTAAAGTTTAATGTTGTTTAATTGCAATGGGGGAGTCTGGAAACAGTCGTCTGCGAAAGTAATCATTCTGTTTTGAGTGCTTTCCATTCGTTTACCCCTGAGAGTGCAAACAGAAGGCTGGGAAAGGTCAGGGACCATCGCTGAGATCTCTGCAAGACCCTGACTGTGTTTTGAATGAATGGAACAGGGGATAAAAGAAAGATAGAGAGAGAAGAATGACAGAAAGAACTGTAAGTTTTAGTGACTTCAGAGAATGAGCAGGGCTCAGTTTGGCTTAGCTTTTGGATTTGCTCCAAATACTGTCCCGCTGAGTTAAGGGCTCCCCTCCGCTTCTGTATCTGCAGTAAAAAAAGAGGTGGAGAAGAAAAAACGAGGATGATGTTAAGAGAGACTCCAGAGAGATAAATAATAGACAAAAAGAAGACCAGAGGTGAAACAGCTTTGGATTGTTAGCATATTACAATATTTTAGACTTCAGAGCTTGGGGCTCAACATTTTAAAGAAATTTAGGAAGGAAGAAGCCTTTTTGCAGTTAATCAAACGTCAACTAAATAAAACGTAGGGCTGTCAACGATTAATCGCGATTAATCGCATACAAAATAAAAGTTTAAGTCTGCCTAATATATGTGTGTGTACTGTGTGCAATTATTATGTATATATAAATACACACAAATTAATGTGTATATATCCACACCAGATGTGACATGACAGAATTACTCAAATAACACCATTCAGAAGCGCACTGCATTCCCAATGAAATGAGCAAGAAGTTTATGACCCAAGTCATAAATATTAAAGCTTTTTAACATTATGTAAAGTACATACTGAGTGACTGATACCATTGTCATGGAAAACACTTGTACTGAGTTCACAGTATATGTTTGCTTCATTTATTTTAATTTATTTTGGAGATCTGAAATAAACTATCTATTGTTGCTTTCAGTATGGCGATAAATGTCACACAATATGATATTCAGACTCACACTGGACACTTTAAACATTGAATAAAGCACATAATCAGCACCTGAGATTATAATTGTCATAACTTACTGTAGTGTCGTGCGGAATGATTACAGTAAAGATACCACACTTACATGTTGTTGTTCCTGCCACGACATCGCAGAAACTATTTCTGAAATAGAAATTTCGTTGTCTTCGTTGTGGCTAATTATGATAAAAACTCTGATTAACATACCTTTTATCGCGTGTTGCGGTGTCTTGTCGCCACATAGCCTGTAGTTAGGACACGGTGTAACCTTTGTTTGGGTGCTCTCGTCTTCCGGTCTCCATAAAAATCCATTTTAAATCGGGGTAAAAAGATCAACTAAATTAAAATGAAACTTTTCAATATAAAAATAAAAATGTGCACAGGGTTAAGCTGTGCTGGCAATACAGCAATAAGCTTTCTACTAATGTACAGTGTTTTGCGTACCAACAAATCTGTCCGTGTCTGGCAGGGTATGCCTTGCATAAATGGTGACAAACGAAAACAAGCATGCCTTGCACCGCTTAGGTTAAAATACTGTGTGTGAATAAAATGAAATGTTAATATAATGTGTGTTCTTATCATTTTCTAGACAAAATCCCCCGAATTCGCCCCGCTCGGGAGCTGTATGTTGAATATGTGCGCTCATCTGTTTTGAGTGCAGCTAACCTCGCATCGCTTCATGTCATCTTCCCACTCATTAAACTATGACAGGAGTTACTGCAAAAAAAAGACAGTCATTACGACACTGTAAAGTGATGAAACTATGGCGCCATGTGCTTTTTAAAATTATTTTCATAGGTTTAACGTCATTTTATTGGCTTGGAAAATACGTTAATTTGACTAGAAACACCAGAGACCGGAAAAGCATCCTTCCAGTCGGGCGAGACTTCCGCGTTCAGAAAGGTGGATCTTTTTTTCCGTTATTGCGTCTATTTGGTGCCAAAAAAAAAAAAAAAAAAATACACGACCTGAGTTATGATTCTTTCTCGTTACTTAAATGCAGGGCTCTCAAGTTTTGGAAAAAGTTTGGAGTGAGATTACTATTAGGGGAGGAGCCTCTCAAAGATTTGCAGCAGCTGCCCCTCGGCCCCATGCAGTTCTCTCAAGTTTTTGCTTTTTTCAATTTTATCCATTGTTCAAAATTAACCAGCATAAAATAGAAATTATAACAACTGGTAAATCTGATAAAAGTCAAATTCACACGAATAAAGTGTTTTATATATTTCAAAAATGCAAATGTATCAAAAATAAAAAGAAAGTTGGCCCCAAACGAGCCAACTTAACAGCAGTGCTCAATGTACATACTGTACACATACAATAGGAATGCAGAACTTGCCCTGAGCATGTAGCCTATGTCAAGCTGTGTGTGTATGTGTGTGTGTGTGTGTGTGTGTGTGAGAGAGAGAGTAGGCCTACACATTTCAACTTGTGAATAACATTTTGTATTAAGTGTTTTTTTGCACATTCTGATGCCTTGATGACAGTGGTAGGGACTTTAACTTAACTACACTAACTAGTGATAGAATAATGATGTAATTTAATAACAAAATAAAATCAGTTACAGTTACTGAGAAACAATGCACAGTTAAATTACAGTTACTTATGAAAATGTTAACGATTCAGACACATACAGACTTGATTTCCCAAATTGCACTGACTGATCTAGACTCTAAAATATAAGACACCAATGTTTCAGGAGTTTAGGACACAGAACAGGACAGGATAACTGAATTTTAGAAAAGTAATCAAATGTAATCAGTTACATTACTTTTAAAACACCTAAAATAGTCACAACGCACATTATATACTTGTCTTTTTAGGCAAGTACCAGACAATGAGTGTCATGTCATGAAATGTATTTAATACGACGGAAAGTGTGTATAACGTGATCACAATTTAATAAAAAACATTGTAAGTTAGCCCTATTAATTGTAATGATTTCATTTCAAACAACGAATAAATTATATAGAGAAATCTAGCAAAAAACACAGTATCAACGGAGCTTTTTGAAATTCCGAATGAGTAAAAAACAACACTGCGTCGCAAAATGATTTCGAAGCGCTCCAGTCGGATCGCGAATCATTTGATTCAGAACGGGACTTCAGAGCGTCTTTCACGAATCATTTGATTTAGATCGGAACTTAGGAGCGGGTTCGCGGGATGTTTTTATCCCCACAGGGGATAAAATTGATTCAGCAGAGGTAGGGATGCATAGACCAGAGTGGGAGAAATAGAGCGGACAAGTTATCCCTTCCTCAGCGTGAGAAGTACAAGGTGTGGCGTGAGAGCGTGTGAACTGGTTGAAACCCGTGTGTCTCACGGTGAATGCGTGAGACTTGAGAGCCCTGCTTTAATGTACGCCCCATTTAAAAAATACTTCATATAAATTTACTTCCAAGCCCTCTCAATGATTTTGACTAGAGACCCATTAATTAAAAACTCCTTTTCGTGTAATAATAAAACAGAAGAGAAAGAAAATGGCACAATAGGGGTAGCAAGTAAAAAAAGTTATTGTCTGAAACTTGTCCAAGCTTGATGTAATTGCCTCGTGTAATTGCCATGGTGTTGTTATGGTGGTATTGAATGTCAAGGCAACAAGGAATGAAAGAGATGAATATGAACAGACATGCTGTCATCATTATTAAGCTATTCAAATTCATCATTTATTATCATCTTTAAAAATAAATGAGCAGCTGTCATTTCAGAGGTTTGACATCCTTAAACAAAGACATGATACAGTAATTTGCAAACCATACAAAATCAAAGTGAAATAAAAACTCATTATTGAACAAAACTATTATTGCTTCGATAGGAATGTGTGGTGTATCTAATTATGCAAAGTGGAGCTTTGTTTCAGTACACCAACAAAAGTGAGAGTTTGAAGAAATTTTGAATGACGACTCTTATTGCTGAAGAATGCTAGTGTGATTTGAAAATGTAAAATTGGTAAAACACTAGAGGCAATTTTAACAAGCAGCCCTGTGTATTGATTTAATTTGCAATGTGCTTAACAGCTGAAATATGCATAAATAACGCAATACTCTATTGCTTAAATAGTGAACTAATTGCTTTGTGAAGTTGTTAAGGAACTGGGCTAATGATCAGGTGTAGAATAACATTATTACATACACCAGTTTTAAAAATGTGCATAACATCTTGTTGGAATAATTCTACATACATCTACAAATCTGTCAACAATTCTGAAAAACAACACAGAAACAGATTGTTAGTTCAGCTTGACTTAGACAAAAATCATATTATAGTGAAAAATGTCACATGCTCTCACAGTATACAGCCTAAGGAGTGAAATTCACAGAAATTTTTGTATTTTGGAGGGAGGGGCATTCTAAGCTGATACACATCAGTGCGTTTCAGGTCCCATGTGTGTGTGTCTCAAGGCATGACTGTGACGGGAGTCACCGAGTCTCTCAGCCATATTCCCTCTCCAGTCTCCGAGTCCCCTGTCCCAGAAGTCCTACTGTCTAATCCGTCCAGACAGCCACCAGGACATTGAGAAATAAAACCGTTTTATATCTAGGAATTGGTTTGGTAAGTTTAGAGTTTTGCCAGATATTTGTTTAGCCTTTGTCTTTGTGAAAGTGACTCCGGGCAGTGCAGTTTCATGCATGCCTTGTTCCAAATTCAAGTAAGGGCCTGTCCCTGTCTGGTTTGAATACTTTCTGCATATAAAATACTTTCAGCTAAAGTTTTTACCTTCGCCCTCTGTCTATCTCGGCCCGTCAATCTCTCTCTGTCCTTTTCTGTCTTCCACTAGCTGTTGTGCCAGGTGCGGTTGTGTCTCTGTGCAGTGAGGTGACGTCTCCAGAATTAGTTTAAATGTGTAAAACAGCAACACAAATAATCTGAACAACAGGGAAAAAGGAGCTTCATTCTGTATCTAATTTCTGCCAACATTAATGTGGCTTGATGTGCTAAATCAACTATGCTATTTCAGTGTGAACTGTCTATCTAGAGGCATCATTAATGATGTGGACCTGTCAACACCTCTTTTTCCATGACTGGTTTGGCCCTACACTTAAGGCAAGTAGCGGAAACTGTCAAGCAGAGGTTTCTGTTTTGTTAGTGTGTGCTGTAATGAACGATGAACAAGTACTGGAATTCCGGAAACCCAGAACCAGACAAACTGCAAGAGAAAGAATTGCCACGTTCTTGTTGATAAATGAGCAATATCACACTCGTAGATGTGAGATATGGCTGTATATCGGCACGGTTTTGATTCAGCCATAGGTAATCACAGCGTGCCGATATACAGCCATATCTCACGCTTACGAATGTGATATTGCATTTATACAACAGTTAGACGGCACGAGTGAGTAAGTACATAATAAACAACAACAGTGTCTTTAAATACCTTCTTATGTGCAGAATTACTTTCTTCTGCCATGGAAGAACAGTTTAACAGCTGAGCCCAAGCCTCTGCTACTAATTTAAAAACATCACTTTAGAACTAGTAACTAAGGAACGTTGAGTTGAAAGCTTATTGTATTACTGCATTAAAAGCTCACTGTATTATGTAGAGTAGAGTATTAAGAGAGAGAGATGGACTGAGCAAGTGAGATTACCTGCATCTGATACAGCATTCATTCTTCAGCTCAGTCTTATATTCACAATAAAACATTACTTTGAATGTTCACTAAGGTATGTGTTACCTTTGTCGTAACGTTAATATCCTTTCATCTGTTAAGGGTGTTTTCTGATGACAGCGCTGCTCAGTGCAATTGTTAGCTGCATCAAGCTATTGTTGAAAATAAAAATAACTTCCATTTACAAAAGCCTTGATTTTTCAATATAAAAGTCTTTACTGCTGACTCTATAAACAAGTACATTCTTGCCTGAACACCTCTTAAAACTACATTCTGTCACACAAAAACAGTAATATTTTTTAAAATATAGTGGATTTGGTGGGGGTCGACAATTAAACAGTTTAATTTAACAAAGTTATTCATTGACTTTGTATTGCGGTACGCTGCCTCCTTGTCATTTCTGACTTACAACAAAATGTCTAAAAGCTGCTATGTAACAAGGTGTACAGTAAACAATCTAAAAAACCCAGAACTACGTTTTTATAAGCTGTTGACCCAAAAAATAAACATGTGAGGACAAAAGTAGAGCTCAACGTGTCATATTACGCTGAGACTACACCCACTGGAGGGAAATTTAATCACGACAGAAAACAATCATTATTTTTAACCATGTCAAAGGATTATTTCACCACCCTATGTAAACCTGAGAGGAGGAGATATATTGAGAAACTAAATTCTGTTGGTCTATGTCAGTGCTCCTTTTCCTTATCTTCCTTTTGCTGGAGAAGTTATCCAACTAAATGGCTCAGTGTGAAATACCCTGATATTCACAACTAATTTGTGTCCTTAAACACTTTTTTGTGGGGTCGACAGCTTATAAAAACGTAGTTTTGGGTTGTTTTTAGCTTGTTTACTGTACACCTTGTGAGAAAGCAGCTTTTTGACATTGTTCTGTTTTTGTTATGAGTCAGAAATGACAAGGAGGCAGCTTCCCGCAATACAATGTCAATAAAGACGGTTGGATTGTTTTCCCCCCTGGTGTGGGCGTGGTCTACTTTAAATGCGCTCTGTCTCTACACGACAGTTCTTTCTGGTCCTCAAATCTGATTGGCTGAGAGGAGTGTGAAATTCTAATGATATCAGAACTCCAACCGTTTCACCGTTTGTATCACTCCGCTTAGGGGTATTTCTCACAGTGAGTGTTATGGCGGACGCCCAAATCCACTGTTTCTGTGTCATGGAATGTAGTTTTAAGAGTTTTTGAGGTGAGAATGTACTTGTTTAGACTTCATATATGCAGTTTGTTAATAAAAATAATGTCTATTTGAAAATTTGCTTCAATGTTGTTGGAGATGTGAGCTCCAGGGTGTCAGCGGCCGTTCAGTGCTCATTAACCTGCCGAGAGGAGCCTTACCTCATAAAAAGCTTGCTTTTAAAATAACTGTTTTCTCCTTGGATATAATTTTTTAAATGTACTTTTTTCCTGTGATCATCACTCCAGTTGTGTGTGTGTGTGTGTATTTTTTATTATTTAATTTATGTATGCATTTATTTATTGCTTTTTACACACGAATTCATGATTTCATATTTTCTTCTGGAAATAAGCACATTTTTTACCTGACCTTGGGTTCAGTACATCACATAGAGTATTTATTTATCCAAAAAAAAGGTAAAATGTAAGTACATTAATATGTAATTAATATGACCAAATTTATATGAATAATTATTATGAATAATAACTGTTCACCTTTATTTAAGGTTGAACAACACGGAAGTAAGCCTATGGGTGAGATTTCCGGTTCATTATCCACTATAGGGAAATAATGAGAAGAATAACAGCACGCAGTAAACAATAAAACTGTTTGCTCTACAAACCAGTGTGTTCATAATTAAGATAATACATTAAAATAATATGGTAAGACACACCAATCTGCAATATCAAGCAGTAAAACAAGCTGTTTTGTACAGCTAAAATTAGCTGGATGTGGATGAGAACGGAAGCTACACCACAAAAATTACAAATGGTCACGGCCCACTCTTACGGTAAGAAAAGGTGGATATGCAACAACACAGATAGTAGATGTGATTGTGTAGCTCTCATTATTCCACTGATGCTTGACATTTAAGTGCATATGTGTATGTGTGTGTATGTTTGCTCACAGGCTCAGTGTCACTGTAATAAAGTCTAATTTAATTATGACATAGAAGGCCCGGCACATCCCACATTGCCCTCATGGTACAGTGGGAAGCTGCAGTAATAGCCGGCCTGCACTCTGATATGCAGCAAAGCAGTAATTGGGGTGTCATGAGCCACAGGTGTGATGTCCTCCCACATGTTTCTCTGAGCAATGAGCTACCTGACTCTAATTAAAATGAGCCGCTTTAGGAAGAGCTCACTATTTGCTCATGAATCAGTACATTTAGTATGTACACAGTATTTAATTTACTGTACTTTCACGTGTGCATGTGTTTGATCTTTGATCCTAAACAGGGTTATTATTATTAACTAAAACTAAAACCATTAAAAAAGCTTTCAGTATTTGAATGAAAATAAACTTTAACTTAAACGACTGCTCAAACCATTTTTGCCAGTGTGGTGACAGAATGACAGCAAAAAGAGCAATAGGTGTGAACTTCAATATAATGAGCATTTAAACGTATCCCATTAAAGCTTAACTGTTGGAATTCTTCTCGGTTGAGTTATCTCAGAACAGGCCACCATGCACAGCCTCTGATGCTGGAACAGCTCTAATTTCATAGTCATTATATAGTCGGACACAAATCTAAGATCCAAGAATGAAACTGACAGGTGATAGTCTACTTTTAAAATTGTAGGACGAAAATATTGTTAGAAACGCTAGCCTAAGTGAAGCAGTGAGCTTTGTAAAATCAGTCTGCTGTTGATGTGTGTGTGATTCTTCTGCACATTAAACAGTCTGATTATTAACGACTGATCAGTGTGACTTCCATCTGCCCACAGCGCTGGAGTCCCTCACGCGTGCTTCATTCATCCTGAAGGGGTCAAGCTGTCAGAAATAAGTTTAACGTCCACGCAATGTCTGTGACCAGGAAATCAACCATATTGTCAATTTCTAGACACTGCACAAAGAATTATGTTCAGCCGTTTTTCATAACAAAGGATGAAGGGATGTTCTTTTTTTTTTTGTTGTTGCTGTGAATATACTGCCATCTACTGAGGCAGACAGTTTATGGTTCAATGACTAATTCAAGTTTGTTGCAGAACTTTTGTGGTGTTCTTCACATACTTTAGACAGTAATAAACGTAACATATAACCCATAACAGTTAGTTCTGATACTTTAACCCGATTGGCTGAGCAGCACTCCAACAAGAGTTCTGATATAAAGTGGGGCCATGGCAGTCAGTGTTGGGT
>JAHKKF010527208.1:0-21211 GCA_019740295.1 Labeo calbasu
TATATATATAAATAAAAATAAACTGTAGTTCTTAAAGTCCTTGAAAGTGCTGGAATTTAATTTTAAAGTATCTGTACGAACCCTGTGAATGAAAAAGGGGAAAAGCTCCATAAAAGCTATTAAGCTATGATATAAGACTTGTGCACTACACAGCTTCCAAGATATCTGAAGCAATACAATATTTCTTGTGTTTAGAAAATAGATAGGATTGAGTTCTACACGTAAGAATTGAAATGTTTTTTGTCCTCTTTCACTTTAAGATGTTTTAGGTACTAAAACAATCATTTGCAATAATTCTTTGAATATACTTGACATCCTTGTTTTTGTCTGTTTTAGGGCATTACGGCACTGTGAGGAGATGATCCAGAGGTACAGTCGAGAGGTGAACAGAGGCCTGTGCTCGTCGGGCACGCCGCTGCCCTACTGCAGCAACAGCAACGTAGGGAAAGCTGTAGAAGACTGTATGCGAGCCATCATCGGAGTCCTGCTAAATCTCACACATGACAACGGTCAGTACAAGGATCAAGACGTTTAACAAAAAAAAACCTTCCACTCGGAAGGAATGCATTGTAAAAGTAAAACGTTTTAAAGTGCCCCTAATATGGATTATGAAAGGTTCACATTTTGGTTTTGGAAGTCCCCAACAACAGGTTGACATGCATGCAAGTTTAAAAAACTTTCATTGTCTTTCATGTGCGTTTTCATATGCATTTATTTTACGACTCCCAGATGGTTCGCTCAACGATTCATTTCCTCCTTTGCATGAAGCAATCTGCAGTGATTGGTCCGATGACCCAGTCTGTTGTGATTGGTCTGCATGTTGGAAACAGAACACCCATCACCATTACATTAAACACCCAAACAGCCATGGTATATGCGTTAGCCCAACGGAGTAATGTATTGATAAACCACTGCATTTTGTACACCAATGTATTGCTCTATTCTTTATCATAACTCCAAGTAATAACAATGACAAACATCCACTATTCATTGACACATTACTAGACAATTGTGAGCGAACAGATATTGCTGTTAGCTGGTTAGCCAGAGACCTACAAACTGCGCGGAGCAAACACAACACACACAACTAAAATACGTGTTTTGCATGCTACAGAGTACACGAGAGCAACAGTTTTTAAAGGATTATTCCACTTTCAGAATAAACATGTCCTGATAATTTACTCACCCCCAAGTCATCCAGGATATTTATGTCTCTCTCTTTATATCTTATATCTCATTTTCTCCTCCAACTTCAAAATAGTCCTACATCGCTTTTTTTTTTTTTTTTGCCCTTTTTTTAAAAAAAGTGTTTGACCTTCCTTGCATGTTCACTTTGTAAACACTGGGTCAGTACTACTGCAATGATGTAGGACGATTTTGATGTTGGAGGAGAAAATGAGATGGGAGTTTTTCGACATACCCTAACTGTACCCTAACGGATTTACCCTGACAGTGCAAAGCACAGCATCTTCTTGACATAAAGGAATCCACTACAGTGTTTGAGAGAGGGAGGGGGGTTCCAGTTTTCCCGGGTCTGTGTGCGCAATAAGTGGGTGGGCAATATGCTGTTTCATGTTGACATCAACTTGAAATGGCTTAAGATTAGTTTTAAAAACGATTAATTTACATGACTCGGAATTAACTCTTTCTTTTGAAAGATAATAACTTTATACACGGAGCACTTTTCAGATTTACAACTTTGCAGGATGTTTTCATTCACAGAGCTGTGTTACACACTGCAGGTAACTTTCAAAAATCCATAATAGGGGCACTTTAAAAAAAAAAAAAAAGCTGCTTTGAAACTGTAACTTACAAAGCTACTCTTAAAGTTCTTAAAATTCTGTCATCAATTATTTACCCTTATTCCAAACGCACAAGACGTTGGTTCATCTTCAAAACACAAATGAAGGTATTTTTAATGAAACCTGAAAGATATCTGTCCCCTATTGAAAGTCAATAAATGCATAAACCATAAAGACATCAAAGTTCATCATCATCAAAGTTATCTGAAGAGACATTATTGCTTTATATGGGGAACATTTAATTTAGGCTTTTATCAGTGTATAGACATTGATCAACGCACATAAATAGAGCAGATCAGATATGGTGAATTGAAGCTGAACCATACTTGGTTGAAGCGTAAGAACCAACCAGGTTTGTCTTCACATCAAGCAAATACGGTTGAACTTTGTTTTCCCCATCCTCAATAATAGAAGTTTTTTAAAAGATTAATGGTGATTGTTTTTTTTTTTGTTTTTTTCTAAATATGAAAATGCTTGCATGAATTTCAAACACATTTATAAGAATGTAAATTGCTAGTTATGCGGCAGGTGAAAACACCTTAAGAACACACCTTAAGAAACTATACACACCTGGCAAGGCAACTCCAGTGAAACTATATTCTCATGACTGTGTTTAAAGTGTTTAAAAATGTGTTTTCATGTATAAGACATCAAATGTGTTTTCATGTATAAGGCATACAAACTAATTAATCAATAATGTTTTTTTAAAATTGATTATCAAATAGTTTTTACAGACCTAGTAACATGCTGCTTTTAGTTGATTACTCCCCAGCACTAAACTGTATGCTTGCGCAATGGTGTGCATGAAGTGTTTGTAATGCAAATTTTGTCATCCTCCTAGCATGCATATACTGCAGTGGTTCTCAACGTTTTTTTCCACTGGGCTGCACTATGGTCTAAGTGCAAGTCTTGCGGGCCGCATGTCTTTTACATATTACGTCACCAATACAAACCAACCAGATTTATAATATTATAAATATTATGATATCTAAATGATTACATTTATTGAAATAAACAGTGGAGTAGTGGTCCCTGAGAAAGTGGGTATATGCATAATTTATCCCCCGGATTACATTATTCACTGGTTTACGAAATTTCTGATCGTAAAAACCTGCTTCTTTTCATTTTTAAGCTATTGTTTTCATTTTAATGTACTGACTCAAATTAGTAATCAATAATAATTATTATTATGCCAGTCAGCGCGCCCTGACATGCTCTCGTGTATGAAAAGGCAGCATTTGGGGGGGAGGAGTGGACAGAGCAGGCGCATCAGGCGCAAGCATCGAACGCATTTCAAAGGAAGCCGGCACCACTGTCCTGACCGGGTGTTTTAGGGAATATGTGTTTATTTACATGCGATTGAAATAGCTATTCGTGTGGTGGACTTTCATGATTTTAGCTAATGCAGTACACTACTGAATGATGCGCATCAGAGGGATTTAGAATTGGGTATGCGCAAAGCCGACTGATAAAGAAATGGGTAGGCTGTACGCCTGCACTACACCACTGTAAATAATTCTACTCACTATTAGAAGTGTTCACTATTAGAACACTTTTAGAAGCTGACCAACTTGAAAAATTCGCCTTGAAAGGAGTAACAGCAGAATGAAGTTGCGATTGTAAAAATGCTGTCTGTAAGACGCATGGAAGCGTGACTTGGTGCGTGACATTGCAGAAAATGTGTCTATGTTGATCCAAATATGGAAAGCACTTTCAAACTTAATCTGAGGATGATTGCTGCGTAGTAGGTATGGGTGTTTCCTTTTGCCAGAACATCTATCAATTTATCTTTTAAAGGAGAACTCCACTTCCAGAACAGCAATTTACAAGTAATTTACTCACCCCCTTGTCATCCAAGATGTTCATGTCTTTCTATCTTCAGTCGTGAAGGGACTGCATTTCAGCATTTTTCTCCATATAATTGGTGCCCCGATTTTGAACTTCCAAAATGCAATTTAAATGCTTCTTCAAAGGGCTCTAAACAATCCCAGCTGAGGAAGAAGGGTCTTATCTAGCGAAACGATCGTTTTTTTTTTTTCGAAAAATAAAAATGTGAAAATGTGTATACTTTTTAAGCACAAAAGCTTGTGTAGCGCAGGCTCTGGGTTGTGCGTTCACAATATTTCGAATTAGTGATGGGTCGTTCTTGAATGATTCTTTCATTTTGAATTAATCTTTAATGTGACTCGGGAAGAACGAGTCGTCCCGGGGAGTCACACGAAAACTTGTCAGATAAGAGGTGAGATGAGCTAATCATAGACTAAAGACCCAGGTAAACAGTGAATAGGGAAGTAACACGTAACATTTTTAATTATTTTTTAGGTTTGCTAAAATGAACGAAATGACTCAAAAAGATTAGTTCATTTTGCTGAACGAGAAAAAAAAAAAAAAAAAAAAGACAGATTGTTTCGCTAGATAAGACCATTCTTCCTCGGCTGGGATCGTTTACAGCCCTCTGAAGCTGCATTTAAACTACATTTTGGAAGTTAAAAATCGGGGCACCAGTGAAGTCCATTATATGGAGAAAAATCCTGAAATGCTTTTCTCAAAAACCATAATCTCTTCACGACTGAAGACAGAAAGACATGAACATCTTGGATAACAATGGGGAGTGTAAATTATTGTTCTGGAAGTGGACTTTTGCTTTAAGTGCTATGCATTTGACCGAACACATATTGCAAGTGTTTGCATCAAGGCTCAAGTAAACTTTAGGGTTTTAAACAGTTTGTGACTCGTTGCAGCTCGTTACTGCCTTTTTGCACTATTGTAAAGTGTTTTCACTGACAAACGTTTTCCATTTTCAACACAAAGACCCAACTAATCAGTAATGAAATACATTATTGGTAGTTATTGATTGGTCATTACCGATCCAATAACTTTGCTGCTTTTCGTTAGTTACTCCCCAACACTGAAATGTAAAATGTGCTGGAAGCTATTCAGCTAAACAATCAGGTGGCTGCGCCGCAGCGGCTGTCTCATTACATTATGCCTTATAGAGTGTTTGTTATTCCGCTTTTAAAGCGCTTAAAGTCAATAAGAGTCTTCTGGCTTTCTTGCATGGGCTATGTTCGACGTGCCAAATGGATTTTTGTTAGCAGTGCTGCTTTGGCTAGCTGCTCGCTAGTATTGCTGCCAAACCCTTCAGCGTAATGCAGGAGTACTCAGTCATAAGCCAGATGTGAGCAGCTTGGGGAACAAAAGTCAGAAAATCCCTGATTAACTAATGCTGAACTCGTATGTGCAGCATCCATTGAGTGTGTTTTTGTTCTGTCTGTAGAATGGGGCAGCACAAAGACGGGCGAGCAGGAAGAGTTAATCAGCACTGCGCTAAACTGTGTGCTCAGGGTCCCACAGTACCTGCCACAGGAGCGGAGGTTCGATATCAGAGTCCTGGTGAGTACACAACTCTAGTAATGTCACTCAGTGTTGGTATACATTCAGTGGGGACCAGCAGTGTCCACTAGGAGTTCGTGAGTGCTTTCAAACAACATTACAAAAGGAAAATCAATTCTGTGATGAAATTTTAAATAGGGCTATGTTGTAAATCAAATATATGCAGTGGTTATTTGTAAAGTTTATTTGATGATGATTATAAAATTAATTAGCATTGTGAATATTAATTGTAATGCAATATTACACTTTTTTCGTAAGGATATAAATCGGTTAGAAAATTGTGATCATTTTATGTAAAATGCTTTAAAAATTTCTAAAATACCACAGACTTTTATGTGAATATCGTTAGTATGCAAACAAATGGCAGATTAATTGGTTTGCATTATAGATGTTCACAAAAAAATTCTCTGCTTATCATTTACCAAGTTTTTAAAGCATTTTAGTATAACATATATGGAGATAAACTTTGCTGTTTATTACTGTGTATTTAATTTAGGGCTGTAAATGGATGAATAAAAAAAAAAAACGAATTAATTATACAGGTTTATGAGGTTTGTTATGATTAATATTTTAATGACTACAGGGCGATATGCTTACTTTTCTTTTTAGGAGCACTTGTGCTTCTAACATAAAAATTTAGGAGCACAGTCAAAATTTTAGGAGCACCTTCTAATCAATAATTTAAAAAAATTTGATAAACATTAGGCCTTCCCATTACAAGGTGGTTTTGTCTCCTTATAGTGATTTACAGGGGATTTTTTTTTTTTTTTTTTTTTTTTTTTACCTTTTGTAAATTTCTAATTAAAACAAGAGAATAAGAACAAGTAGAATAAGTTACCAATCAAATGTAATCAGTATTACCAAAATTAATTTGTACTACAGAACTGGCACAGAAGAACACAAAAGTGGATTGTAGGTGTATTTTTCGTGTTTAATGAGATTAATGTTTTAAATATAAGTATAAATATGACTATAGAAATATTAAATGATGTAAATAACTTAAAAGATACTTTAAAAATGAAACTAAAACTGTCAGTAGGTGGCGGCAAGTCACTGATTTTATTACTGAATCGTTCATTCATTTGATTTGTTCGAATGGCTGATTCATTTAGGTTTAAAGCAAGTGACTGTCTTTATGAATGACAAATTGAATTATTGACTCACTAGATTAGTTTAAAAACGCATTTTCATTCATAAACAAAATACCACTGAGTTTGAATGGAGATGCGCAGGGGCACAGTTGTGACTTGTTTCAAACAATCTTTGATGACGCATAAGACCAAAATCAGGCAATAGTGTTATACTCAGACAATGTAAGTCACTTAATATTAATAATTTAACTGTTGTAATAAATCAATATCTCATTTACAAACTCCCTTAAAAATCATTAAAAACTGTTACTCATCTTAGTTCACTGCAATCTCACAAAGTTCCATTGTAATCAACGAAGCTCTCTATACTGCACAATGAATCTGTTATTTACACTATCTCTACACTTTATGAAAGCATTTGTGAGATATGTCTCTGATACATTACTCAGCGTTGCAAAAAGAAATGTTTGAAACACAAATATGCAGATCGGGTCAGTCACACTGGTGCTCCTAAATATTTTTTAATAGTCGCACGCAGTAGTTTTCAGTCAGAAATGCAACTGAAATGGTTGCACTGTAGAGCCCTGGACTACCATTACAATTTGTCATCATAAATTATTATACTTACATTGAATCCAAATTAATTTAGAATCATCATAAAGGAAGGATATTTTAAATAATGTTTGTAAAATTGCATCTTTTTGAGCATCAATCAATGCTATGTTGCCAATACCTCTATTAATTTATTTATTTTTTCAGATTTTGAGGATAAAATGGCTAAATATAACCATTCAACAATATATTTTAATAATGTTAGCATGCTAACAATAAGCCAACTGCTGCTGTTTTTCTTTACGATTTACAGCTATTATAGAACATGATCAACCTTTATAGATTAAATAAACTTACTACAGTCATCCCGTAAACCCATTATAACTAATGTCTCATTTAGCTTTGCCATTATTTATGGGAAATAACCCCGTATCACGTTTCTGTCTCGTGGTGTGCTTCCTTGTTTGAATCAGAGCTGTCTGTTCATTTTCATTCACTTTAAAGCTTAATAGCATTAGCAAACTCTCAAACAGCATGAGCATAGGAAGAAGTGGAAAAAACATTATTATCTCCGGAATTGAGAAAACTGATACTGTTAATTATATTAATTATTTTTTAATGTGTTAAACTGCTAATACATATTGCGAAAATGAGCAAGTTACTTTTACTGTGCCTAATAATTAATATAAACAGAAAATGATTAAATCTCATTCTTGAATTATTTAAAAAATATCATTAAATATAAAATAAAATAAATAACATTAAAAAAAATAAAAAAATAAGAATTTGTAACACTTTTGGGTATATATTTAAGTAGTATTTTTTTATATAATTTTTTAAATCCTATTTTTGTTTTGTTTGTGCAGACCAGTTAGCAAAGTGAAACCAGGTTTTCTCTCCGTGTTGTGGTTCCTGTTGATCTAAATTAGATGTTTTTCATTGTATTTGTGCTTTTTTTTAGGGTCTGGGCTTGCTCATTAATCTGGTGGAGTACAGTGCGAGGAACAGACACTGTCTGGTGGAGCTGCAGATGGAGGGAAGTGAAGTCTGGGACTCCATGTGTGTGTCTGACAAAGATGAGTTGCAGGCTGAGAGATCTCTCAGTGCCATCGCTGCTCTGGTGAAGGTATAAACACAAACAGAAAAACAACTACTGCATGGCCACGCTTCACACTTGAAGAAAACAAGACCTAGTATTGTTACACCTATTATTAAGGTCTTGGTGTGATGTGATCACAAGTGGTCACTCAAAACACATCGCTGTTTACTTCTGGTACTAACATGCATCTCAACTGCCTCTCCTGTGACCACTAGTTAACAGATTTTCTCAGATTTTATGACTATGTACGTCACTGTTAGTCACAACTTTTTTTTTTTTTTTTTATTAAGAAATTAATTTAAAATTGCTAAAATTAAATGATACATTGGTGTACAAATTGGTGTACAAAAAGAAGTCCACTTACAGAACAAATATTTACAGATAATGTACTCACCCCCTTGTCATCCAAGATGTTCATGTCTTTCGTTCTTTCTTCCTAAAGAAATTGTTTTTTGAGGAAAACATTTCATCATTTTTCTCCATATAATGGACTTTGAGTTTGAACTATGGTGCCCCGAGTTTGAACTTCCAAAATGCAGTTTAAATGCAGCTTCCATGGGTTAAATGCAGAGCACATATTCAGAGTATGGATCACCGTACTTGGCCACACGTCACGTCCTTTCCTTTTTCCTTTCCAAATGTGGTTGTAAACAATCCCAGCCAAGGAAGAAGGGTCTTATCTAGCAGAATGATCGGTTATTTACAGGGAAAAAAAAAAAAACGATTTATATACTTTTTAATGTCAAACGCTTGTCTTGTCTTACTCTGCCTGGACTTTTTCCGGTTCTTGACAGTTAGTGTGTTTCGAAAAATTCCCATCTCATGTTCTCCCTCAAATTCAAAATCCTTCTATATCGCTGTTTTACCTTTTTTGTTAAGGGTGTTGATCATCTTTGCATGTTCACTTTGCAAAGACTGGGTCGGTACTTCTGCAGCGATGTAGGGTGATTCTGAAATAATTTTTGAAGTTGAGGGAGAAAATACGAGTTTTTCGACATACTCTAACCGTCTTGAGCCAGAGCACACAAAATGTCATGTGTTTACAACCCCATTCTGATCGTTTGAAGCCACATTTAAACTGCGTTTTGGAAGAAACTTGGGGCACCATAGCAGTCCATTATACGGAGAAAAATGCTAAAATGTTTTCCTCAAAAAACATAATTTCTTTACGACTGAAGAAAGAAAGACATGAACATCTTGGATGACAAGGGGATGAGTACATTATCTGTAAAGTTTTGTTCTGGAAGTGTCCTTTAATCTGATCCATTAATGTGTCTGTGCATAATACAAAAACAGAAATGTCAGTAATTCTCAATAATTAGAATTTTTTGAATATGTCCACCAAAATTATTTTCATTCACTGATTGGTTCACAAGCAAAACACTTGTAATTTCTTTCTCTGTTTCTGCATGAATAGCTTTTTCTTCAGAGAGAGCATGCAGCCATGTTGGCGGAGGCGGAGACGGATGACTTTATCAACGACCCGCCAAAGTCCCAGTTGGACCAGAGTGGAGAATGGAAAGAGACCAATGAAGAGATCCAGTGGGTCGCTTCTGAAAACAACAGCACAGAGGACAAGAAGAAGGGAGAGGATGATGAAGAACTTGATCTCAACAAAGGTAGACACTACAAACGAAGACTAGACGAATGCAAAAAAAAAAAAATGCCACAGCAGTTAATTTTGCTTAATGTACAAGCCACTTTGGTGGGCAACCACAATCTCAGTTTGTACTTTGAGACCCAATGAATGAACACAACAACACACTTTTGTTAAAGTAGCATATTTGTCTAGATTTGGAGGATCAGATAAAAGAAGCTGATGATGTGCTTGCTTTCAGTTCATGCTTTCAGACTTATGTTTGTCCCAATCTTCAGGTCCGCTGATGAGCTAAGTGTGCATACGCATGTTAGGTTTCTGAGAATGAAATTTTGTGTAATTTGTGAGTGCACCACATGAACTCACAAATTAGGACTCAGGTCCAAGTCATGATGCATTTAGCTCCTGCGTCGAGAATCCAAATGCGCACTTAGTTCTTTTTCTGACGTTTGCGCAATTCCAGTTATTTTCTTCTGCTTTGTGAAAGCTAGTCTAATGCAAGGATAATGTTATGTAATTGTCATCTGAAGTCAGCGAGTTCAACCTTGTGTAGGACCTTCGTCTTTCTGTGTATATTCAGTCTTAATGAGTGTGTGCTGTTTTCTTCTGGTGTTCAACAAATATAGTCACTTAGCAAACTTACTAAATCTGTGTGTCCTTGTAACATCTGTGCCGGCAGAGCATGTTTCCTCTGCAACCAGCTTTTTATTAAGCATCTAAGGAGCTGACTTCCACTCAAGCATGTGGGAATGCTTGTTTTTCTCAGAAAGGACATGAGAAATTATATAAACACAAGGCATTATATGCAGAGTGTTTATGTATGTTCTGTACAATAAGTAGGGCAGTCTGCTTTATTAGTTTTATTCGTTCGCTCTGCGTGAGCTTAAATGCTTTTGTTTTGTTCTTTTTTTTTTTAACATGCTGCTTGCAAAAGCAAAACAAAATTACAGGGTACAATGTATGCTTGTGGATATAAACAACTGGTACAAATGTTGGAATATCTAAGCTTTTAATGTTTTTGAAAGAAGTCTTTAATTTTCACCACCTTTTTGATGAAAAGTAAAAAAAAACAAAAACATTTATTTGAAGTACATATATCTAATCTTTTGTAACATTCTAAATGTTTTTACTGTTACTTTTAAACTTGTCTATCATAAACGTTTGAATGGTTTTGAATGTATTTCAGCTTCCACAAATAAATATATTAAACAGCAAAAACAATTTATTTTAAATTATAATATTAATAATTAATATTAATAATCCAGGGTTCGTACAAGGTGCTTAAAGTGATTGAAGTACTTGAGTTTGACTTTTTGAAATTTAGGTCCTGGAAAACCCTTGAAAATTGCAATATTTCTGAAGAGGTACTTGAAAAGTGCTTGAATTATTGAAAGAAATGTATCTATAAAATATGTGTTCAATTCAAAAAACGTCTTACCTTTTTTGCTTGTTTCAGTCAATATCATAACTATCGTGCTAAACCAGTAGTAGCACTGCCAATGTTGTGTAAAGACACAAAAAATGTGAGAGGACACAAAAACAGATGAACCAAATGAATTGAGCCGTTTACGCTGGAACCGTTTGGACTGATTCAAACTTGTGACTTTGATTCATTTCAAAGGATTCACTAGCAAAAAAAAGATCAAATTAAAAGAGCCATTCAATTTCAAGTTTCTAGTGGGTAACTTAGTTGACAATGATTTTTTGGACACAAATAAAACAAGTTATATCATAAACACATTATTTTTTTTGAAGTGCACACCCAAATGTCTTGATAAGCTAATCTAACTGAAGGCAAAACTGTGAAATTAATATATATTTGAGGTAATTTTCGTGCTTGAATGCAGAGTAGAATGAGCAACTTTACGAAAACAGACAGCTGAATGGTTGTATGTGATACAAACATTTTTGAACAAATGATATGGCTTTTTCAACATATAGTAGTGTGATTGGGGAAAAATATAATTACTAATGTACTAGAAAAGTAAGCATTTGGGGCTTCATATTGATGAAAATATATTAAAAATATACTTCATGGACATGAGATGTACCCACACTTATAGAATGACCCATACACATACAAATCCCTTAAGAATATTAACCATTTTACTACAGTAAAAGTGTAGTATACGTTGTAATACCTTAGTAGTGGTACTTTGCATGTGCTTCACTTTATCTTTGCCGTTTTATTATTAATATTTGTTTGTGTGTTTATCTTTAGAATTTAGAATCTGAAAGAGAAGACATTGTTTGATAAGTGAGATCTTTGATTGAAGTCCACTTCCAGAACAACAGTTTACAGATAATGTACTCACCCCCTTGTCATCCAAGATGTTCATGTCTTTCTTTCTTCAGTTGTAAAGAAATTATATTTTTTGGGGAAAACATTTTAGGATTTTTCTCCATATAATGGTATGGTGCCCGAGTTTGAACTTCCAAAATGCAGTTTAAATGCTGTTTCAAACGATCCCAAATGCGGTTGTAAATGATCGCAGCCAAGAAAGAAGGGTCTTATCTAATGAAACAATGTTATTTTCATTAAAATAATACAATTTATATACTTTTTAATGTCAAACGCTCATCTTATCTTGCTCTTCCCGACCTCTGTTTTTTCCGGTTCATGACAGTTAAGGTATGTCGAAAAACTCCCATCTCTTGTTCTCCCTCAACTTCAAAACCGTCCTATATTGCTGTTTTACCTTTTTTGTTAAGGGTGTTTGATCTTCTTTGCATGTTCACTTTGCAAAGACTGGGTCGGAATTTCTGCAGTGATGTAGGATGATTTTGAAATGATTTTTGAAGTATAGGGACAAAATAAGATTTTTTTTGACACACCCTAACTGTCTTGAGCCGGAATACACAGAGTTCAGGGAGAGCCTGACAAGTGTTTGAGAAAAAGTATTTAAATTGTATTTTTTTTTATGAAAATAAACGATCGTTTCGCTAGATAAGACCGTTCTTCCTCGGCTGGGATTGTTTGCAACTGCATATGGGATCGTTTGAAGCTGCATTTAAACTGCATTTTGGAAGTTCAAACTCGAGCCACCATAGCAGTGTATTTGGAGAACAATCCTGAAATGTTTTCCTCAAAAAACATAATTGCTTTACGACTGAAGAAAGAAAGACACGAACATAATGATGACAAGGGGGTGAGTGGGCTTCTCCTTTAAAAATCCTGAAATTTCGTTTTACAGTATCTGTATGAAACGTCCTGTAAGAAAAGAAATCTTAGAGTTTAAATGAATATTGTGGGTTACTGTTTTAAGTAAACATAGAATGTTCCTTTTTTATGAGCTCAGATATTCAAATATTATTGAAAAAGGCCCATTTTGAATAATCTGTCATTTGATTTTTGTCTCCAGCTCTTCAGCATGCTGGCAAGCACATGGAGGACAGTATTGTGGCGTCATACACTGCACTGCTTTTGGGCTGTCTGTGCCAAGGGAGCCCTGTAAGTAACACTTACTTCACCTCACCACAGTGTTTCCCATTTTGTATCTTTGATTCATTTGTTGTATCTGTCTGCTCAGAACCTGAATTTTCCTCATAAAATGTCAGGTATGCGTTTAGCTCTGCCAAGACTACTACCGTTTGACTAGATACCCTTTCTGTCCTCGACAAGTGCTCGCTTTTGTCCTCAGTAGTGGAATGATGCCACAGTCACTTTAAGGTCAGGACAAATCCAGGCTAGACCAATAAGAGTAGGGAGTTTACTGGTACAAAGCTTTTTTTTGTTAATATTCCTTTGCTTTTGCCGGGTTTGAGTGTTGTTTGTCTAAATTGCAGTTTTCAAGTTTCAGGGCAGGTATCAGAAGAAAGCTGCCTGTGTTGTGTCTGGCAGTATTAATGGATTTATTTTCAGGACGTTAATAGGTGGGCTGCAGAATCGGCTGTAATGGACTCCTCTGTTTCTCTTTCATACCACTCTGTTGCTTTCTGACTGACGTACACGGCCATTATCTGTCTCGCCAATAAACGCGGCCCAACATTTATCTCCCACTTTTTCTTTTGGATGCATGTTTGCACACTTTGAAGGTCAAGTTTGATTCTGTTTTAGAAAAACAAATTGATTCCATATTGGGTTTCTTTAGGAAAGCACATCCTCCTGTTTACGTCTTAGATTCATGTTAGGGTGTCAGAGCATTTAGAAGGAGGGAAATATTTTATTTGATATGTATTTTTGAAGATTGAGTACTGTGGAGACTCAAAGCGCATTGAGAAAAATTATGGCCAGAGATGGAGTGCTGCTGCTTTGATCAGCAGAAACTTGCTTTAAAAATCTCTAGACTCTCTTTCAGCACAGGCCTGAAGTGCACTGTAATCTCATGGGAGGAATGAGCTGCTAATACTGTGATTCTCTTTCAGATGAATGTGACTACTGTGAGGGAAAACCTGCCAAAAGGGGATTTTTCAGTCATGACAGAGATGCTGAAGAAGTTCTTGAATTTCATGAACCTTACAGTAAGTACACTTGAGTTACCAATTGACCAGTATAGGGTAGCTTATATTACGATTGCCACAATATCAATTTCAGTAATCGATGCAGCGAAATTTCGCAATTTGCAAACAGCTGTGTTAATAGAATGATAGAGTGTTATGTTAATAGAATGATAGAGTGAGGGATGACATGGAAGCAATCCTGGAAATTAGCATCAGCTTGCTTCCCTCAACATGAAGCCAATAGGAATTTTATGGAAGCATGTTTCTGCCGCACTAATTAAAAAAAAAAAAAGGTAATTGTGACACATTATCTCACAATTTGGACTTTTTGTCTTGTACTTGTGAATCTCACTTTTTTTTCTCAGAATTTCATGATACAAACTCGCAATTCTGACTTTTTTTTTTCAGAATTGTGAGAGATATATACTCGCAATTGCGAGTTACAGTATAAGCTCAGAATTCTGAGAAATGAAGTCTGAATTGCGTGATATTAACTTGCAATTTTGAGTTATAAAGTCAAAATTGCGAGATGGAAACTTGCAAATCTGACTTTTTTTTCTCAGAATTGCGTAATATTGATTGTTTTAAGAAATTACTTAAAACTTATCTTTTTAGTGAAGCTTTTAAGTTGTAGTCTTATAGTTAATGTTATTGTATTGGTATTGTGATTTTATGGAATTGTGTTGTTTGGTTGGTTGTTTGTTTAATTCTGTTTTTTATTTCTGTAGCATCTTGAGTGTAAGAAAGGAGCATTACAATAATACAATAATAAATAAAATGTATTATTATTATTATTAATATAAACACATTTGCAAGTTATAAGTCAGAATTGAGGAATTAGGTTGCAATTCTGAGGAATTAGGTTGCAATTCTGAGAAATAAAGCCATTATTGCGTGATTATAAATATCTATCAATTTTAAGAAAAAAGTCAGAATTGCAATTTTTATTACGCAATTCTGATTTTATAACCCACAGTTACGAGTTTATATTGTAATTCTGAGGAAAAAAGTCAGAATTTTGAGTATCACAATTTTGAAGTTATAACTAGTAATTGCACATTTATAGAATTGCATCACAGTCAGAATTGCATCACAATTGTATCACAGTTCTAAGAAAAAAAAGTCTGAATTGTAAGATAAAAAAGTTGCAATAACCTTTTTTTTTTTTTTTTTTTTTTCAATTATTTTTAATTTTATATTAGTGGCGGACACAGGCTTCCACAGATTTTTGCTATTTTTTTATGGGGGGAAAAAAAGATGTGTGACAAACAGAAGTTTGATTCTTACACATTAAGAGAATCCTTGCAAATTAACCCAACTAAATGCAGTCGGCTAAAGTAAAAATCTTGTTCGAAAATTAAATGAAAGTCTGTAAACAGAACAAAAATTACAAGCAGTTGAAATAAAGATACCAAAAAAACTGGCCTTGACTTTTTCATGTATCTAACAGTAGTAGCGACTTAACGTAAATGCATAAAAAGATAATTAAACCATAAAATTTGGGTAACACTATTTTAAGATGTCCTTGTTACATGTATTACATTTACTTACTATAGTAATAACAATAAATCATACAAAATTACATGCAACTAACTCTATATCAAAACCCTAACCATATAATATGTACATGTAGCTATTATTACTCAGTACTTAAATGTATAGTTGTGATGCGATCCGGGAAAACCCATCGGATGCCGCGCTGGGACGTTTTCAAGAAATTCGAAAAATAGGTCAAATGTCAATTTTTGTCAAAATTAAGTTTTCATTAAATTATTATTCTATAACTTCTTGTCTGTCATCTCTGAAAATAACGATCTTACTCGTCTCAATCTGCTCAATCTTAATGTTAGTGCCCTAAACGATTTTAAAATGGACTATTTCACAACCAGAGATGATGGATCGAATGATGAAGCTACTAACGAGGAGGAGTCCGATGACAGTCTGTTATATGCACAGTGCGCGAACAGTTGCGCTGTGCTCACTTTTCTAAATGTAAACTACAAGGTACACTTATTTGTGCTATCTAAACATACAAGGGGTGATGAAAAGTTCAAAGGCTATGCCCATGATAAACCACGGAAAACTGTCCTCTTCAGGGTAATGTTAGTCTGTTTGTGTAATGATGCAGTATAGTGCTCTGACAGACAGCTCTCGTTAAACCCGTGAAGTAAACCCGTTTTTCTCAAAATTCCATTCCTGAAAATCATAGCTATCAGACAGTTTTGGAATGGGCTTGAACCCAGCTTTCACATGGTATGAAAACCTAAAAAAGGTAAAATTTCACCATGTGTTGGGGTTTCCTGGATCGCATCACAATTACACTGTAACAAGGACACCGTAAAATAAAGTGTAACCAAAATTTGTTTAAAATATCTTTATTGACAAGGCTTTCTGTTTTTGGAACTTTTACATAAGAGGGTAACACTTTTTATGTGCCCTTATTATGTGTAATTACAAACCAAACCTAAAACCTATAGAAAGTATAGTTGTTACTTCAAGGAGAAGTCCACTTCCAGAACAACAATTACAGGTAATGTACTCCACCCCTTGTCATCCAAGATGTTTATGTCTTTCTTTCTTCAGCCGTAAAGAAATTGTTTTTTGAGGAAAACATTTCAGCATTTTTCTCCATATAATGGACTGCTATGGTCGCCTGAGTTTGAACTTGTATTTTCTCCCTCAACTTCTCAATCGTCCTATATTGCTGTTTTACCTTTTTTGTTAAGGGTGTTTGATCTTTTTTGCATGTTCACTTTGCGAAGACTGGGTCGGAACTTCTGCAGCGATGTAGGTGAAGATTTTGAAATGATTTTTAAAGTTGAGGGAGAAAATGCGTTAAAAAAATTTCGACATACCTTAACTGTCTTGAGCCAGAATACACAGAGTTCAGGGAAAGCAAGACAAGACAAGCATTTGAGATTAAATAAAAATAACCTATCGTTTCGCTAGATAAGACCCTTCTTCCTCATCTGGGATCATTTACAACCGCATTTGGGATCGTTTAAAGCCGCATTTAAACTGCATTTTGGAAGTTCAAACTCGGGGCACCATATCAGTCCATTATATGGAGAAAAATCCTGAAATGTTTTTCTTAAAAAAACAATTTCTTTACGACTGAAGAAAGAAAGACATGAACATCTTGTATGACAAGGGGGTGAGTACATTATCTGTAAATTGTTGTTCTGGAAGTGGACTTCTCCTTTAATAGCATGTATTTGTGTAATTACACTGTAATAAGGACGCATTATAATACAGTGTGAGCCATGGTAGAAATACCTCTTCTGTTAATTGGCTGAGTGGCTAAATTGAACCACTGTAATCTGAAAAATAGTCAAATATCGACTGATAAAACGGCCTGTCACTAGAAAATATGCGACATGAATATAAAAAGTAGGCATGCCTACACGGAAGCCTGCTGTAATATCAATACTAATGTTCTACCTCATTTCGTAAGGAAAACTAATAAGAAAGTTATGCTTATTGACTGAACAATGGTGTGTTTTTGTCTCTTACAGTGTGACGTGGGCACCGCGGGACAGAAGTCTATCTCCAGGGTCATTGATTATCTGGAACACTGCTAGTGTGTTTTGCGGAGCTCCAAACACAGACCTCAGCACACTGCTGCCCAACCCGACACACCCATCATCATCATCCAGTACCTTCCTCATTCAGACTGTAAAGAATGAAGTTTAAAGCACATCATACACAGAACTCTATTAAAATGAGCTGTTTTGATTGAGTTTGTCACAAGCTGTTCATCCGTTCCATCTTAAAATGTTTCCATCACGACATAATTGTGTTCCTCGCATCGCAACCCTCCTTAATCTGGCGTCTATTGATCAGTCGCCTTGGAAGTTGGTTTTCATTGGCAGAAATGGAGAGTGGCTTTGATAAAACTTGTTAAAGGATGTCTCTCCCTCTGTTTGCTTTATTCCACTCTCAAGTCTGTAAATTTAAAAGCGCTCGACACTGACCTGAACGATTGGAGGGCGAATCCAAAACCGCATTCGAAATTCTGGCCCTCTTTGAAATGCCGCAAAGACATGCCCTCCTGGTTCAAATCCATTCTCTTCACTTCAGGATGTGCTCCCTTTGTGTTGCACAAATTCGTTTTTAATCGATAGCACCGTGTCAAAGGTCTGCGAATGAATAAATTACTTCGCTTTCCATTTCGCTAGGGCAGGCAAGGGACAAAGCGTTTTTAGAATGTTTTAGTAGTTGTGACTTATAAGCATATTGTCCAAATGCCAGACCGTTAACTCCGATGCTAACAACCTTGATTTCCAAACCTTACGTGGCTCAAAATCTACAGTAGAACTCATTAAATTGTTCAGTATGCTTGACTGCGGAATCGTATTGTGCATGAGAGAAGTGATTGGAAATTTAAATAAATTCAAATGCATTTTTGAAACCAGGAAATCTCATCCTTGGGGTTGGGTCGTGGCTACGCGGTAACCCGAGTTCAGCGGAAATTCTCCATGCACAGCTACTGAGGTTTGGTTAGAGCCGAAGTTGCTGTGAGAATTTAAGAATAATGCAATAACAGTTTCAATGGACGCCGGTTGCCATCTTGCCGTGACCTTGGGCTTGGATCCTCAACCATTAAAGTGAGCCACGCAACAAACTTCTAACCTTACATTTTACTATTTCGTGTCATAAATTACATGCTGAATAAGTCCTCTATTGTTTATGGTTGGTGTTTTTGAATTTAGCACTTGACATCTCTCTGATAAGGCCAGTAGCTTCCCATTTTGACCCCAACTTGTTCTTATCTTCTCAAGGTTGTTTTCAGAAGTGCTCTATTGTTTGTTTGCCTTCTTAAGTGATCGCCCTCAGCAGTAGGCTTGATGTCAGAGGCGCAAACGTTTTGCTGCTGTTCATGACTGAAATAGACTGAAATAACTTCAATGCACACAGCTTAACGAAAGCTAGGGATCATTTTCCCCCTCACCGCTCAACTGTTTTGGTTTCACTCTGTTACACGGAACACTATGAGTTGTGAATATTTTCTGGGCTGTTCTGAATACAGCCCTGCAGTGTGTCTCTGAGCTCCAAACATCACAACAGGATTGAATTCACACAGCGGGGAACTGAATGAAGCAACACGAACTGTAAATACTCATGTAAATATTGGCTGTTGGAGAACTAGATAGACTACTTTTTTGAATCCGATCGTTTTATTTTATACCGCGTTTTTCTCAGTTCTGCTTTTTGAGGGAAGAGTTCTTGAAAAGCCAACTGCAGGAACATGAAATTTGTACCAATTTCAAAATAATGTCTTTGGTTACTTGTACATAATTTTAACGCAAATAAAATTGCTACTTTCAGTACTTCTTGCTTGTCATTTTTGGTGTCTGATTGACATTATAGTATCACTATGACTGTTGCTACTAAATTAACTGTCAAATTTAGGTGAATGTTTTGATAACTGTAAGCAGACATTCCACCCTGCAAAAACTCATTTATAAAAAAATAAAACAGAAAATTTTTGAGCACATACTTGAATAATTTAGAGTACACGCATACAAACATTCATTACTTCAGTACTATGTTTTATGTTTTTTGTTTTGACTGAAAAAATGTGAAAATGAATATACTGCATGAAATTGCACGTATATAGTGTTTGCTTATTTCATTTCATTCTGTAGCCTAGTTGTTCTACAGATCTGTGTACTAGTGTTAAATGCAATAACTTGTCCATGGGCTTTTTGATTACTGTCAGTTTAAGTGCCGGCGATGCAGTGTTGCCAGAAACTGTTATAAAAACAAATGAAAACAGAAAAATACATGAAAAATAAACCGAAAAGATGTTTTGCAAAATAGATAAGACATGGATATCACTGACCTAAACTGAAACTTCCCACTTTATTAACATTCTAAATTGTCAAATTAAGTGGAAAAGATAAGTCCAAAAACGCTTATATTAGCTGGTTCTGGCAAATCTGCGCCCGCGCCCTCAAGGCTGGTTCACTCCGCCAGCGTCTCGTAGCGATCATTTTTATACACGGACGCTAAACACTGAATACCACTGCATGTGTCTTTCTCTCGCTCAAATGGCACTTTTTGCTCCTGCTCGGATCCACGCCAAAACAATCGGTCCGTGATCGCCTGAACGAGGTGGTCTCGGCTCGATTGAAAACGAACTCTGGAGCGGTTCGGTTGTAGTGAGAAAGCAATCCGATCCAACGGACCAACGAACCAGGCTATATCACATTGTATAATGGGTAATTACAGTTCCGTGAACAGCAGTAGCTTTGTTGTTTTGATAATATTGCTTAAAATGAACCTGTGAATGTCTGTGTGTGGGCACATCTTCGTCATTCAAAATCAAAGCGCTCATTTTTATTATTGCTCTCTTTGTAGTAGGTGTATTTTAAAAATATTTTCCGGACGAATCCTGTACTCCTGCTTAAAATTATGAATTAATATAACGACAGCTACAAAAAAAAAATAATAATAAAATAAGCCCGCCAAGCTGTTGTTGTTCCATGCTGACGGATGACAGCTGAGCGGAATCCCGGAAAATAACCCGTGGAACTTTGTTTAGCCTTCCAAATGAGGACACACCTAGAAATCAGTGGTTAAGTTATATCTACAACACTGTTCCAGAACAGTGCAACGCAAATATTTGAGTGGGTGCTTCGCATTTTACAGAGCACTGTTTCCTGAACCTGGGAGACTAGCCTACAATGCCAGCTGACAAACAACAAAGGGTTAAGGCTATAAAGTGGGGCAATTCCAAAGTTCCAAGGACAGTCTGGCGTTTTTGACTCACGGCCTGTAAGTATGTTTTCACATTTTAAGAATTTGCCACTGACTATTCAAACATGAGTTTTGAGCCTTGTAGAGTAGTGCTTGTTGTTTGTCGTTTCTACGATAACAAATGCAGATATGACGTAAAGATAGTATGAGTTATTATAATCAGTAGTCCCCACTGGGTGCAACAAATTAGTGATGGGTCGTTCTTGAACGATTCGTTCATTTTGAACAAATCTTTAATGTGACTCGGGACGAAAGAGTCGTCTTGGGGAGTGATTCGTTCAGTGGCGCATGCGCAACATCCTATTAGGTCCTGTACTGGAATTAGTTCAACTGTTTTAGAGTCGTTTGTTCACCTTATGGGGCTGTCATGTGATGAACGAACGACTCAAACCCGAGGACTCGAGAGATGAACTAATCAATTCTCTTTCCGGCTCAGACTGCATAGGTTAACATTACAGGCATATCACGTGATGAA
>JAHKKF010527212.1:0-19682 GCA_019740295.1 Labeo calbasu
ATTTTATTTTATTTTATTTTTGGAACATTGTAAATTTTCCTTGCTGTTTTTTCTTTAAATGTGTTATATGTGTTACTTGTCTGTTGTGTAAGACAACAAAGAAGGTTTTATGACATTTGTGAATGTATTTTCTTGGACTGAAATATATGGAGGGCAATAAATAATATATATATATTTTTTTTTTTTCTAAAATATATGTTTTAAATATACAAAATATACAAAAAAAAGTCTAAATTAATTAATTTAATTAATTTAATTCATTCATTCATTCATTCATTCATTCATTCATTCATTCATTTGTTTATTTAGGTTCCACATGAGCATGTAATCCAATTCTCATTAATTTGCAAAAACATGTCAACTAACTATCATTGCAGCATTAACAGGCTGCTAGGTTATGATTATGGTTAGTAGAATGAGTTATAGTCTAAAGTTGTCTAAAGTTATCAAATTATCAAAATAACTTTTCCCAGTAACTCATACTTTCTTTGGAAAATCATTAGTGTGAGTAAATGATGACAGACTTATTATTTTTGGGTAAACCATTCCTTTAACATTACCATACAAGACTAATGCAGAAAACTCTAATATTAGACTTATTCCCGACTGAAACACTGAATCATTCAGTCCTCTTTAGCACCGAGATCCAGACAATTGCACTATGTGTTTTAATATCCTCTCGAGCATCTGGGTGACGGTAAGGCGTCCCTGTGCGATTTGCAGGGGAGTTCTTCTAATCCCCGTACTTCCTCTTTTAAGCCTCTTCCTCTCGCCGTCACCCTACTGCAGAAACTATTCTTGGGAAAAGCATCTTCCTCATTTCCCTCTTCTCCCACAGATCTGGGAGATCTGGTTCAGAAAGCGCCTGGGGCAGAGCGGGGCCGCTGAGGGACACGGAGAGGTGGACGGGGAGGACACAGCGGCGCTTGTGTGGGAGAGAACCAAAGGTCAGCGACCACAGCGAGGCCACGCAACACACCTAACTCAAGGCATAAGACGCAAACAGAAAGCAGAGCCGAAACTCTCTGAAGAGATAGGGGTCTGCTGAGGGTCAAGACATCAGTCGAGAGACCTGAGCAGCATTCATAGTCATCGAGGCGCTGAGAAAGAAAGTACGCCTAAAGGCCGCTGGCATTCGTGTGTTTCTCATTTTGACCGCACAGGACATTGTGAGAAAAAAGACATTCCTCAACATCTTACGTGGGAAAACAGCAAGTGTAATGGTCCCAATGATAACCTCTAATAGCAGTAGGTAACGACATATCGGTCTTACTAGTCAGTCTTAAGAAAGACATGTATAATTAGGCTGTTTTATAGCCGTGTCCACCAGACACAATTCTTCCTCTTAGTAAAAAAATGGAAGACCTGTCATATGTTTTATAAACAAGTATATATATATATATATATATATATATATATATATACAGATTTTCCCTCAATAAATTCTTAATTTGCTGCTTATTAATAATTAGTATGGTATTTGTTAAGTTAGGAATTGNTAGCCGTGTCCACCAGACACAATTCTTCCTCTTAGTAAAAAAATGGAAGACCTGTCATATGTTTTATAAACAAGTATATATATATATATATATATATACAGATTTTCCCTCAATAAATTCTTAATTTGCTGCTTATTAATAATTAGTATGGTATTTGTTAAGTTAGGAATTGGGTAGAATTACGGATATATATGAATATATACTTTATTGTTATCTTTTTTATTTATTATTTATTTTTAGCCTAAATGTAAACTGTAAGATTTTGTATATTTAGTTACTAAATTAATAATTTCAATTAAAAAAAAAAAAACGTATTGCATTAAGCCGTACTCTTTACGACATATATGTAGCATATATGTTAGGACTGATTTATTAATTTATTTATTTATTGTTGTCTGCAGTGTTTCAAATTGAAATTCCATGTCATATTCCAAGTTTCACGCTTGTAAATACAAATTTGCACTCAAAACTCTACAGTATTTCAGACTCTATTTAAATGCGTATTTGCAGACGCAAACTTTTTCGTTTTATTGTGATGACAGCTTTGTTACAGCTGAAGTGTTTTTAGGCTAAAATCCTAAAATAGGAAGTTTTAAAAAGAAAAATCTAGATAAACTTGTCGACCTCGCTAACTGATTATTGCTGGATCATATTGACCCACCAAAGGTTGATTAGTGGTGAAAAATGATTTTTGCATTAAGCAAGCAAGACATTTATGATTTAATTAAATAAGAACATGCTGGTTAAGATTGTATGCTAGTAGGAGTTTCGTTGAGCTTATGAAAGGGGCTTGAACCGCTAGATTGCCTGATATGGCGTGAGTAATTTCCAGTCGGATGAAATGTAGCCATCCATGACGTACAACCTTAAACCTTGCAAGTTTTCTGCATTTGAAAATGTGAACAAAATGTGCTTGATGCTTCCAGTGATAACCTCCAGCGGAGCAGTAGTAGGTCAAAGGTTGATTCTTGGTAACATTTATTTTTAAGATCTTTCTGCGACTCCAGTGATGTTTATTAATCCTAGCAAGCGAGATGTTTAGTATTTTATTCGAAGAAATCAAGTCGCTCAGGTTGTCAGCACACCGATGGGAGTCGGGTTGAGGACTCTGCCAGCTTGTGGTGGTTGAACTGCGAGGTTGCCTGATATGGCATAAGTAATTTCCACTCGGATGGAACTCAGCCATCCATAACGCACGACCTTAAACCTTGCACCGAATAGGAAAAAAAAAAAACTTGGTTTGGCTCCAGCTCTGACTGGATCCTGTCTGCATTTCCAATAAAGTGGATTTGTCGCTGGGCGGAATGCCTTAGCGGCGGAGTCCGAGCTGCTCTCCGGCTGATAAATAGCCTTTGTGAGGGGAGGCGAACGACAGGAAGAGTAAATTTTAGCCAGGAAGGCAAAAAGAGAGGGGAGGGAGCAAGGATAGACAGATGAGGGGGAGTTACGTTATATAGCTGTGCGATGAAAGCGAGAGATAGCAAGAATTAGACTTCTGGGTTAAAATATGCTATTCGTGGACATTTCCAGTCGACCGCGTTGAGCTCGAGAGAGATCTGCACCATTCTGGGCAAACTGTTTTCCACACAAAGTGCATTTCACTGATGCCAGCTGTGTGTTTTCCCTCTATGAAAACAGTGTGTTGTTGTGTTGCTGTATGAGCTCACAACACCATTAGACAGTTTTAATCGTCACATTCGTTCGGTGAGTGGTTTTTAAGATGATGGTGACATTTAAAATATTCCCTGAGGTCCACTGCACTCACTGGCCACTCGACAGAATCAATTTCCTGTCATTGTTTCGACTTAGGAATGCATTTCCCAAACTGAGATACTCGACAGAAATCAGAGTGAATGACAAGATGCAAAAAAATGATGGAAATACATCACGCAGTTCCTGTCAATTAGCATTTTGGACTAAGCCCAAGCATTTTGGAAAGATTCAAACTTCACTAATCTCATAGCTCATGAATATGTGAACCAGTTTTGCTTATTAATGATTAGAAAATAGAAAATAGTGGCAATGGTTTTGGAATGGAGTACCGCTCATGACATGGAAAATATATATACGTATATTGTGGCCATGAGTTAAGAATTTGTTCCCACGGCTTGTTTATTCTTGGCCACAGTTTACTAATTTGTTCTCTCTTTGTAGTAAATCATGGCCACGATTTACTAGTTCCCTCATTTTATCTAAATTGTGGCCATGATTTAAGAATTTGTTCCCTTTTTGTAGTGAATCATAGATACCATTTACTAATTAGTTACCTCGCTGTACTTAAACCATGGCCATGATTTAAGAATTTATTCCCTAGTTGTAGAAAACTGTGCCCACAATTTACGAATACGTTCCTTCATTGTAAATTAGGGCCACAATTTACTAGTTCCCTCATTTTAGTTAAATCGTGGCCACGGTTTAAGAATTCGTTCCCTAGTTGTAGTAAACTGTACCCACAATTCACAAATACGTTCCTTCATTGTAAATCATGGTCACAATTTTCTAATTAGTGCCCAAATTTTAGTTTTACTAATTTGTTCATTCATTGTAGTAAATCGTGGCCATGACTGACTAGTTCCTTCCTGCATTTTAAGAGGTGTTTACACGGCACCGTTTTCAACTAAAAAGTGTGTTTCATTTGTTTGCGCAACAATGGCATTATGGGGCTTGACATTACCAACTACTGGCCTGGCATGAATAATACAGCGCTTTTATTCAATTTTTTTGTGGATCCGTGTGAACTGTCTTTAGTTGTCTTCAGTACGTGAAAAATTCTAAGAACAAAAAGGAAAAAAAAAAACAGTTTTTAGTACAATCGCTGTGGGACTGTACATTGTTCCTTCATTTTAATTACTTTGTGTCCACAATTTACTAATTAGTTTCCTCATTGTTTGCCCATGATTTAAGAATTTGTTCCATAATTGTAGTAAATTGTGGCCACAATGTATGATTACATTCCCTCACTGTAAATCATGACAACAATTTACTAATTTGTTCATTCATTTTGTAGTAATTTATGGCCATGATTTACCAGTTCCCTTGCTCATATTACGGGGGCTTTTACACACCACCGTTTTCGACTACAATGTAAAAACTTGTGCAGTTTGTTCATTCACACAACAATGGCATTTAGGGGCCAGAAAGCATATACTTTTGTAAACACATTTTAAACTGAACGTTTTTGGAAATTATACCATTAAGCACAGACACATAGTGTTTCTTTACAAGTTGATATTGCCATCTACTGGCCTGGCATGAATAATCCAGTGTTTTTAGTCGTTTTTGCGGATCTGTGTGAACTGGGATCATTTTAACAACATTGTCATCTGTATGCAAAGCTTTCCAAAAACAAAAAGTTTTTTGTACAATCATTATTGTATAACTGCACGTTATTTTGTACACTAGTTTTAGCTATTTCATGGTCATAATCTACCAATTTGTTCCCTCATTGTAGTAAATTGTGGCCATAATTTACTAAAGCAATGAGCCCCAAGAAGCCGTGGTTTACAGTGAATTTGCAACAGCTACATCTAATGATATAAATAAAAACATTATTCTTCCACCAAACAAAGTAGTTCCTCAGAAACGGTTGTGGTTGCAACAAAGTGGTTACCGAGCAACACACAAACATAAACAGAGGTGTATGTTTGTAGTAATTTATAACAGCGTTGAACATGGCTCAACCAATCAGAATCAGGGACCCGGAACTCTAGCCGCCTTTCCACTATCGGGCCGAATGGTTCTTAGAGCGGTCAGGTACGGTTCCAGTTGTGTTTCCACCTGAGCCTGGTACGGCACGATTACAAACCGTTCACGGCCCGGAATTCTCGCCGTGGAATTCTCGGCACGGTTAGACAATCGTGCCAAACCGTGCTGATAGAATGTATGTGCTAAGCGAAAGCACGCTATATATAAAGGTTTTACCTTCTGTGTCCGTCTCCGTTGGCAAGCATATCCCCTCAACATTTGTTGGGAACGTTATACCTGTCGTCGCCTTCTGTTTATTTTATATTTTGCGCCAAGAGTTGTGTCCTTTTTTTTAACGATTTAATGAAGTAGTCCCAAAAGCTGAAATATCTGATCATCATCTATATCGCTGTTTATATTACAATTGCGTTACCAAGGCAACGACTGACGCATTTGTGTTTACATTCAAAAGAGTTCCGTTTTATCATCACCACAGTGGAAAATGAAACCATATCCGTGCTGACTGGCCCGGATCGGCACGGAATGGAACGGTTAAGCAAAGAGAAAGGTTCAGCCCGATAGTGGAAAAGCGGCTTCTGTTTTATAATAATGTGATTCTTCAATTCATATACCTAGTCCACACATTTATGGGTTTAAGTTTTTCCTCCATTAACCAAAAAAATCTTGTACACATGAAAACGCAAAAACGCACTTTGAAGCGCTGTCGAGAGTATGCCAAAGCAACAGGTGGCGATATAACCCTAACCGTAAAGCCATGTTGACCAATCAGAAGCCTGAAAAAGCATGCATCCGATGTCACAAGCCAAAATCTCCAGCTTTGCCGGTTACACGACAACACTGCAACTGGAGTTTCTGAAAATACTGGCAGGAGTTTTCAAAAAGGTTTTATTTCAATGACCTGATACTTGGTTTGCATGTGGATAAACCGCATAGAAAATGCTGTGTTTTTGAATATAGCCGTGTTTGGGCAGGGCCATAGTCATGCTCCGCAGGAAAGAGCGATGACCAGCTTTCATTTTTAAAATGTGCTCAAAATGGAATGATCTCGAACACTAAAGATCATCTACAAAGTTTTATCATGTAACCTGTGTCAGATCACAGGCCTCATCAATCAGAGCTTATGAGTCTGTGCTGCTCCAGTGCTTATGTGCGTTAATGGACGAATGTCTTGGAGAGGGGATGTTGTGTTGGTGTTGTGAGGAGCAGGATGGGGGTGTATCTCATGCTAACTGAGTTAACTGATAGCCTCAGGGGATAGTGGGGGGGTGGACGCTGACCTCTACCAACGTCCCTCCCGGGACCAGTGTGAGGAGAGACAAACATTCCAGAGCAACTCGCCGGCCAGCAGAGACCCCCTGAGAGAACCAGAGGGACAGAGAGAGGAAGAATGGAGAAGAGCAGGAAAGGAAGAAAAATGGACGTGGACATGTTCGTTCTACTTCTTCTACACAAATGCACACGTATGCAAAGCATGCACAACACAAACGCTCCCTGTTCAACATTTCTGTAATTAATTATGGCATAATTTTTAACTGTGCTTAAAACGGGGGGTCTCTCTGTCGTTCTGTTATGGCGGACTGCCGCGGTGGTCCTCGGGCCCGGGACCTCAGATGTAGCTCTAGAGGGGCCCTCGCCCTCTAACACCACTGTTCTTTCCCAGAGGAAGAATCCCTCATGTGTTCACCCCTTCTGCATGGCCTCTTACTAGATTTCCAGCCTGCCTTAAGATTACCCTGCAGAGCAGTTGAAAAGTCGTCATTTCTGAAGCTCGGGTAAACCGTAAATCACTTTCTCTCTGTCTTTGCAATACTCTCTCTTTCTCATGAGTAACACAACTAAATGGTGCTATTAATTAGAAATTACTGCTGTCCTGCTGGGTTTCTCTCTGATTTTCTTGTATGCGTTCAAGACAATGAACCAGGATCACTGACTTGAACCAAAATAGTAGCATTATGTGATGGACAAAACATTCATAACACAAACCTGTTTTTGTGTTATGGTTAAGATGAAATTGATTTTATGCTGAATAAAAATAATAACCATGAAAGTGACCTAAATGGTCAAAAATGGCTTTGCAAAAACAGGACTTTTTTGTTTTTTTTTGGATTTAACTATAGAAAATGTTATAATAACTATGGAAAATGATCGTGCAGCCAGACTTTTTTTTTTTTAATAGGTTCATATCATCAAATAACTAATAAAAGTTTTTTTAAATAAATTTTAAAATTGCCCTTATAAATCCTGAATGCATTAATTAGTCCATCGTAAAAAAGGGAGAGGTCCTAAGATCGAGCCCTGTTGAATACTATAATACTATACTATATCAATATGTTGTTTTTTTTTTTTGTATTTTGTTCTCTTGGCTGTTCAAAAAGACCAGTTTGGCAGTTCCCTGAAAGACCATTTGAAGTTCATAATTCAGTAAATGAGATCTTGTTATCAACTGTATCAAAGCCTGCAACAATATCAAGAAACATTAAAATTGTAGCACTCAGTCACATTCACGACACAAATCAGTGCTGTTTCTGTACTACGATTAGATTAAAAAGTTAATGATGACTAAAAACGAAATAAATAAACTTTTGATCAGCCTGGTATGGTCAGTGATGACTGTGCAAAAGTCAAAAATAACTTTTTGTTCTCTTCACACACTAGGTAAATTCACCAGGCTCTCAAGTTACGTCTTTTATGCCTTTAGGCCACAGGAAATAGTCAAATATAGTTCATGTGTCCAAAATACTACATTTCCTTGGAGTCCTAATTCTTCTCTGTATATTTAAAGATTGCCAAAGCAGGCCATTTAGCATCATCGGTTGATAAACTTAGAGCTATGTTATATTTTCACCGCTAAGTTAGCTAAATAAAGCAAGCCCTTGCTTCTAAAACAGCATTTGGAAAAGAGGAACAGTCAAAAACTGAGCAGAAAAGGCATACTTGGCATTCCAAAAACACCCCACAAAAGCTGTGCTTGTTTTAAACCCTGTCCTCCTCTTCAAATCCCCTGCCACGGTTTCCAGAGTCTCTATGGCATCGTTTGTCTTTATACGGTCACAACAAACACATGCGCTCATAAGTAGGAAACCAGACTTTTTTTTGTCCTTTCTTGGTACAGTCATTGCTAGTACATCTTGCAGCGCTGAATGGGTGTAAACATATGGGATGGCTATTCCTGTCCGCTCAGAACAACAGAGACATTTTTCAAGCTGAAATTCATGCTTGGATTTCTTTCTCTCAGGACTCTCCTCCATCATTCTAGCAACTCACAGAGAGACGCTTCCCCCTTTACTGTCATTTCACATTAACGGTGGGGTCTTTCCTAAGCTTCGGCCTGTGGCTTTGCGTTGAATTACAGCTTGCTGCACAGAGAGGGCACTACACTACGACTTTATGGCGTTATTATGCGTGCTTTTGTTTGACACTTGGAAATTTACGGTAAACCTGTGAAACCGTTAAGACACTGCCACTAGACAAATAAATCAGATAGGATCAGTTAGAAGGATCTGATTTTTCTTCATAATGAAGTCATTTTGATTTATCAAGTAACAGTTTGAGACAAGCTAGTACAGCAGAAGAAAAGCAATGTGTCCTTTTCGCTTCCAGAGGCTTTTTGGGATATACCATGAAACGCTTATATTGTGATGTACTAAAAACAGAATTTGGCCTGTTCTGGAGAAAGCATGAGTGCTTACCAGTACTGCCACAAATAGTGGATTGCGGGTGGTTGTCAGGGTTTTCAATGTATATTTAGCACAGTATTAGGCATTTAATACATTGTTCCAAAAAAAAAAAAAAAAAAATCAGTTCCCAAAGTTTATTCAGTGAACTTTTAAGTACATTTTCTTTATGCTGAAAGTGTACAAATATCCATGCATTAGTAGTATACATATATGTCCACTATTTCAGTACTTCTTGGTAATTTGGCCCATTTTTAGTTCATACATGTATACTTTTGTGTGCTTTAAATGTTTTAAGTGAAACAGTAGCACATTTTAAGTACACAGTATTTTTTTTAGTTAAGAGTAAACACAACTATAGGCCAAAAATGCTTAGAATACTTTTCTGAAGTACATCTAAAGCCCTTATTCGGACGGTAATTGTTTATCATGTGGATACAAGGGGTTTTCACCATTTCCAGGGGGTAGTCTGTAAATTTTATTGCTGTCCAGATCCAGAATGTCGCTGTTTATCTCTTAAAAATTCCCGGCCGATTACCTACTGTTTTTTGACAAACGCCAAGGTTGTGTGGTAGTTTAATTCCCGTCCAAATCCACATCTCTCAGTTTACGAGAAGAAATTGCTTAAAAAATTTATTTGTATTACCTTTTTGACCACTGCCGAACACCCTACAGTAACTGCTGTAATTTGCATGCTTATTAATTACTGAAATGCTGGAAAGTATTTAAAAGAACAATACTTTGTAACTGCTCCACCACCGTGAGTGGGAGCAGAAAGAGAGGAAAACTAGGATTACTGCCAATACATCCACAAAATGCTACTGTGAGCATGTAAGAAATACTGCTGCTGCACATGTAACAGATATGGATAACCCCCATATAGCATATATAAAATACCCTGTAGCAGATTTAAACAGGTGGAGCTGGGGAAGGTGGAGGGTTTCTGAAGTGTGCCGCAAACTGCTACAGCAAACAAAAGACAGGTATTTGAATATTGACCAATGAGCTCATTAGCTACTGATGCAGGAGAGAACTAATCAGCTGTGTCATATGATAATTATGTCATTAGGTCAGATTGAGTTAGAAATATTGGACTGCGCCATCTTGAGTTTCATGCCAGAACTCTGCATTTAAGTACATTTTACATATAATACCAGTAAACTTGTAAATCCGTTTTATTTATAGCAGACAATCACGTGACTGGCCATGTGAGAAACACGTTCCCAGTCCGTAGGATTGCAGAACTCGCTCGTCTGTGAATATCTGTGAATAAATCGCCACCCATATCCATGAGTTTTATCACTGAGGTGATATGTAAGTTTATTTTTACAGGCGTCCATATGAGAAACAATTACCATCCAAATAGGGTTTAAGATTAATCAAAAGTAAGCCAAGTATACTCAAGTATCATTCTGTTTACTCTATCTCTGATAAAAAGTAGTCTCACTTATGTTTAGTTTAAAAGAGCAACGCTATTGTATTTTTAAAAGTGTTTGTATTGTTTCAAAGTTAGTTCTTGTATATTTATACCCAACTATGACAAATTCTGCTTCTGAGAACCCCAGAAATGTGAAAAGCGTCCAATCACACTCCACATGTCTGTAGATATCATTGATGTCTGCAGCAATAATGGTGCGAGACAAATTACACACCAACGTTTCATACGGGTCAAGGTTCAAAAATATGAGCAAGAGTAATAGTGCCTATTAATAAAATGATTTGATTAGCCTTAGCAAACGCCACTAACAAATTATTTTTGAAACCATGGCCAGAGCTACTTTGTAATATCTGATCTTATCAGGGGCCTCTTAGACGCCTTTAGAGACCACGTCATCGTTTTCCTTCCAAAACTTCACATTTTCCCACCTCCCCCATGAGTCACAGCTCAAGAATGACAGCATCCAAACTGTGTGTGGGGATTTTGTGTGGGCAATAGATATATATTTCAACTATCATCGTTGGCTAAAAATAGCACGCCAGCCCCCACCTTCAGCCCTCATTAATGGGGTGCTGTTAAAAATCACAAAATTTGGCGTATCTGCAGCCTTTTCTGTCCCCAGAGAATGTCATTAGGCGGGTCTGGGAAACTAGACAGACACTGGCCTGGCCAGACAGAAATACACACCATGAGAATGAGAAAGCGGGCATATTTTTCTCTTTTTTCCCCCAATCTTTTTCATTTTAATGGCCCGATGACTGACACACCCAGCAAGCGGAGAGCTAACCCCGCATGGCCGCTGACAGATGAGATAACTCATTCACTCAGTGGGCAGCACAGTATGGCAGCGACGCATCTTGACGCACACATGCAAACACGTTCTCAGAGGCAACGGTTCGGCTGGCAGGAATATAGATGAGAGAGCCATCCTTCCTCAGCACTCCTGTAAACATTGATCTCAGTCAAGGGTTTTCAGTGGTTTGTCCTTTGGGCCCGAGACACATTATACTGTTCCTATCCTTGACAGACACTGTCACCCATAGACTCATTGACTTTTACCCATTTCATATCCAGACTCTCCAGCTAACATGGAAGGTTGATTATTCACTATTTTTTTCTAAGAACTGTAGCCACTAAGACCCAGACTTGAACTTCACTGCACATCCAGTCAAAAATTTCTAGATAACCTACTGAGCCAGCTGCTTAGACAGCATTCTAAAGGAATAGTTCATTCAAAAATTTTAATTTGCTGTGAATGTGATCACTCTCAGGCCATCGAAGATGGAGATGAGTTTGTTTCTTCATCAGATTTGAAGAAATTCTATTACTTGCTCAGCAATGGATCCTCTGCAGTGAATGGGTGCCGTCAGAGTGAGAGTCCAAACAGCTGATAAAAATGCAACAATAATCCACAAGTAATCCACACCACTCCAGTCCATCAGTTAACATCTTGAGAAGACAAAAGAAACAAATCTATCATTAAGATGTTTTAACTTTAAGCTGTCACTTCTGTGTAAAATACAAGTCTATAATCCATAATATTGCTTCCTCCAGTGAAAAAGTCCATCTCCTCTCTCACATCAAAATCCAGCCACATATTTGTTTACAGCTGTTATGGACTGTTTTATGCTTGATCTGTGCAAATTTCTCTCCTGGTTCAGACCAGATGACTTTGTCACTGGAGAAAGTGTTATTATGGATCATTGACTTTGAAGTTTGAAATTAAAAATGTCTTAATGTTTGTTGTGTGGATTACTTGTGGATTATTGTGATGTTTTTATCAGCTGTTTAGACTCTCATTCTGACGGCACCCATTCACTGCAGAGGATCCACTGGTGAGCAAGTGATGCTACATTTCTCCAAATCTGATGAAGAAACAAACTCATCTACAGTATATCTTAAGTAATAAGATAATAAGTAATAAGTAAACTTTCAGCAAATTTTACCTTTTGGGTGATCTGGTCATTTAAGGCATCTATGGTGCACTCCTGATTTAGCTGCTTTGTAAGATCCTTGTTTTGCACATTCTAAGGCAGCATTGCATGTATCCTCCACAGAGAATCAAGCCCAGAATGCATTGTGGTTAGTTCAGTGGGTTACACTTTATTTTGATAGTCCACTACTAACTATAAGCAAATTGCAACTACATGTCAACTAATTTTCATTAATTTGCAACTACATGTCTACTAACTCTCAGAGCAAACTGTTAGGTTAGGTTTAGGGTTAGTAGAATAAGTTACTTGCCACTTGCAACTATACTTGCAAAGTTTAGAAGAGTGACATGCAGTTGCAAAGTTACTTATACTGTTAGTAGAATGTCTAAAGTGGACTATCAAAATAAAGTGTTACCGTTCAGTGAACAAAAGATGCATCAAAATGTGTGTAAATATGCATATGTTTGGAGCTTATTAAAACAGATATTTTATGTAATATTTGCTATGTATTTTTTATGCTTATTAGCTTTAATGTCAATTGTAGATGCTCACTACAATGTGAACTAAGCTGTGATTCACATCTCATTTGCAGTTCATGTGATGAGTGCTACTTGTGTGCCACTCAGATTTACTTCATATGAAGATTGTTCTAAATCAGTTGCTGATGTTCGCGTTTGGAAACAGCTGCTTATGTAAAAGGTAGACAGAATAGCAGCTCACTGGGGTTTGAAACAAAGCTACTGTCACAAGTATAATGCTAGTATAAAGAGAAACAATCTCCTACAACAGTATTTTGCTACTAGGCATGTAAAAGCAATTCTATATATCATTCTTAAAGCAAATCGTAATTGTAAAGGAAATCATGACATGGTAGTTTTATTACGATGCATCATTTGTGCATATGCAGCATATTAGAGTTCCTGACTAGGATTTTCCAGACAACAGGGCTGATCATGTCAGTCCTCTGCCGTTTATCAGCCAAATCTCTTTTTTCTCATTTGCGTATGAGAACAGATATCAGTCAGCTGTAGATATCGGTGATCTGTTCCTCGCACACACAATGAAGAGAGGAAGCCAATTACGGAAGAAACAGAGCAATATGTCGCTTTTTGTTATCAGCTATTTAAAACATTGTCTGGTCATGCATGCTGTAATTCTAGCACAATGCTATGTGACGCACATTTGACAGATGATAACAAGTCAAGTCAAGGTGAGAAGGATTTTTTTTTTCTGTTAATGAGGTCATTCATGTTTTATCACATTGCAATGAGACTCTAGAGGAAGTGAACAGTCTGCAGTCTAAACTTGAAAATCATATTACAGCCTACTGTATTTGATACATGAATTGACCTCTAAATGATCAAAACTGTTTGCATTGTCATTGCATAAAACAATGCAGTCTATTAAATACATTTTGTCATCTGATTGATGTTTTTTTAAAGAAGTTCACTTCCAGAACAAAACTTTACAGATAATTTACTCACTCCCTTGTCATCCAAGACGTTCATGTTCTTCTTCCTTCAGTTGTCAAGAAATTATGTTTTTTGAGGAAAAAATTCAGGAATGTTCTCCTTATGGTGGACTTCGATGGTGCCTGCGAGTTTAAACTTCCAAAATGTAGTTTAAATGCAGCTTTAAATTGCTCTAACCATCCCAGCCGAGGAAGAAGGGTCTGATCTAGCGAAATCATTGATTATTTTCTTAATTGTTTTTTTTACAATTTATATACTTGTTAACCTCAAATGCTCGTCTTGTCTAACTCTGCGTGAATTCTGTGCATTCCGGGTCAATACAGTTAGTTAGAGTATGTCGAAAAACTCCCATCTCATTTTTTCCTCCAACTTCAAAATTGTCCTGTATCGCTGTTTTAACTTTTTTTTTTTTTGTAGAGGGTGTTTGACCTTCTTTGCATGTTCTGTTTGTAAACAGCGATGTAGGGTGATTTTGAAGTTAGAGGAGAAAATTAAACGGGAGTTTTTCGACATACCCTAACTGTCATGAACCGGAATACACTGTAGTGTAGAGTCCACACAGAGCTAAACAAGATGAACATTTGAGGTTAACAAGTATATATGGTAAAAATAACCAATCATTTTGCTAGAGACACTTCTTCCTCGGCTGGGATCGTTTAGAGCCTTTTGAAGCTGCATTTAAACTACATTTTGGAAGTTCAAACTCACGGCACCTTGAGTTTGTGTTATGTTTTTTTTTTCCTCAAAAAAAACGTAATTATGAGATACAGTATGATATTCATATTGGTGTGAAAATCAAAAATACAGTTGAATCAGTTCTAACTTGTGCAGTTGTTTTTGTTTCTTCTGGCTGTTGAGGAGGTTAATAGCCTCGCGGAAGAAGCTCTCATGATGACTGGAAGTTCTTGCACGTGAATAAAACTGATGTCCAGGATGCGATAGAGCTGAGAAGAGCTTATGAGCTCCATCTGATGCAAAGTTAAACTCCTGATGATTGATGGCCGATAGTGATCTTCTCAGCAGAAAGAGTCATACACTGAATCTTGAACTGCATCCTGGTCCTGAAAGGACTGGTGGCTTTTAGACAGAGCACTACCAGGCCCTCAAATGACTTCATGCCTGTCAGAGCGTCAGCTGTGGTCACTCAGGTTGGCTGTAAATGGCTGCAGTCATAGTCTGTTTTTTTGTGTCATTCATGGGCACAGGCACTGTTTTGGAAATCCTGTCCTGTACTATGATGGAAATATACTTTATGACCCCATTGTTATCGGATCACTAAGTTTAGTTGTGAATTTGGTCTGGAGTGTTTCGTGATTTTTTTCACCAAAACCTCATTTGGAGATGTAACAACATCATATCGTGAAAACGCTATCTGTCCTGAATGTGTGATTCCTCTGGCAGATGTTGTAAGAAAGCACACCCAAACAAGCGATTCAAGCATGGCTGTGTTGTATGCTACTGTGGGACAGAGGAACTGCTGTAATTGGTTTTACTCGCACAGGTCAGGTACGATGATACGTTGTTGAAGAAATTAACCCCCTAACTCTCACCGTGCCGTATACGGGACGCCTACGTTTACTTCACCATATTACAAATAAATCATAATCTAATCATGACAAACTATATATTGTTGGAAAGGTCTAAGACTCCTACATAGATATTTTACCACTGTTTTGTGTTACAAATTATATAGGCAAAGTAATAGATTAATTTAAGACATGAATAGTGCATTTTCACGTGTCAAAATGAGACTGACAGTTTAAGGGTTAAAGATATTGTTCACCCAAAAATTTAAATATTGTCAAGTTGTTACAAACCTGTATGAGTTCCTTTCTTCTGTAGAACATAAAAGACAATATTTCGAAGAATGTTGATAACCAAACATTATCTATCTATCTATCTATCTATCTATCTATCTATCTATCTATCTATCTATCTATCTATCTATCTATCTATCTATCCCCTCATACTATATATGTCAATGAAGACCAACAACTGTTTGGTTACCAACACTCTTCAAAATGTCTTCATTTGTGTTCAGCAGAAGAAAATATCCCTAAAATTATCTGGGACTATTTCCTGAAATCCTGATAACATAGTAGAGTAATAACTTCTGCTAATAATTGAATCATGATTTTAATCCATGCCAGATTGTTATAGTTCATTTTCCTGAAACAAAAAGAGCAGCCTTTTTTTTTTTCTTTACTGTAGCTATAGAATACATTTACATAGTGTGTGTTTACATGCACATCTCACAGCAGTTATCAGCAGGTGAATTGTATAATGCTTATTTTAAGATGTTGGTTTATTCATTTGCATAAAATAATTTTTGATCATTATCAGTGCTATGTTGTTTATGCAAACACAATTAGCGAGATAAAAGACAGATAAATCTGCTGGTAGATCAGCAGAGGTGTGAAAGGTTATCCAGGCATGACATTTACCTGCTAATCATTAGTTCAGCTAACAGACAGTGTGTTTGAGAGGAAGTTAATGAATGGAAGAAGGAGAAATTCAGTGAAGGAGATGTGAGAGATTGTTAAGAGTTCATGTCGTACTGCTGTGAGCAGAGAAGCTTATAAATTATACAGAATGACGTTTTCTAAAAATGCAGACAGTTTTGTATTATATATATATATATATATGTGTGTGTGTGTGTGTGTGTGTTTTAGTTATATAGCAATATGTTTATTCTAGTATGTAGAAATACATTCAGGCTTATTGGTAATTTTAAACAGTTGTGTTAAACTGCATGTCGTTTTGCTCAATTACACGTAGCTCCTGCACAGCACAGATGTCAACATTGCTAAAGCAACTGTACTGTTTCTTCAGTCAAGGGACATTACAAATCAGTTCCTCTGTATGTGTGTGTGCACGTGTGTTTTTGTGACAAATCAGGACACAAATTTATATAATGACATAGATATGACACAGGTATTACAAGGAGAGGGTGAAATATGAGGACATTTCAGAGTGTCCCCATAATACAAAAGGCTTATAAATCATACATAATGAGTTTTTTTTTTTTTTTTTTTTTTTTTGCACAGTCTCCTGTGAGGGCTAATATGGTTTGTACAGTATAAAAACAATAGAAGTCTATGGAAGGTCCCCACAATTCACAAAAACAAACCTGTGTGTGTAGCTGAAAAGGTGTCTGGGCAGATTTATGACTGTGTTATGATCAACAACCAGACGTTTACACACACACACACACACACACACACACAACCGCTCCACATCAGTTACCAGCAGTTGTGATGAATGAATCATAATATTTGGCTTCATGTGGTGAAATCATCATCTGATGCACAGACTGTGTATATAAATAACCATGACAGCATTAAACCATCATGTGAGTCTAATCAAAGTTTGATTTCTCTGCTAACCACACAAATGTGAACATGTGTCTGTGTTTGAATGATGATAAATGAAACTGTATTTTCATCCTAACATTCATCCTTATGTGCCATGCTGTTACTGAATATGCCATTGGCTCATTTGTCAGTTTGTTAAAGTGAATGGAAAACTTGCTTACAGTAATGCACTTACAACAGACAGTATGCCAAAGATGCTGCTTAAAATAGAAACCCTGTTTGAGCTGATAGCATGTAGCGTGGCTCGAGTCTTGACTCATGGTCCTTTAACAATCCTGTCCATCTTTTCATGTCCACCCTACTTTCAGTATTTAATGGTGGGAATGGCTGTAAGCTGAGGGAGGCGTATCTTCACACAATGCAGTGAGGCGGCAGTTCTTCTTTAGTCACACAGGGAGAAATGATGTGTAGCTGAAGACTGATGCAGACGTCCTGTGAGCAGGAGAGCCATTTCCTCCTAAAACATGCATTTAGCAATAATGAGTGGAAATTCTGACGTTAACTCTTAAACTAATATTAGAGACCTCACAATATATATCAACATAGATGTGCTAAAATTGTGTATGTTGGAATTAAGGTTCACTGTTAAGGAATAGCTTGCCCAGAAATGTTGTTCCAAACCTGTATGAGATGGTACCCATTGACTTACATATTATGGAAGAAAAAAAAAAAGTTAATGTAGTAACACTTTACAATAAGATTGTATTATTTAGTGCATTATTCATCATGAGATAACAATGGACAACACCACTGTTCAGGATTACTTCATTTTTTATTTATTTATTTTTAATGATAACTTGCACATTTACTAATGCGTCTCTTTACAATAACAGCTTAATTAGTTAATGCTGGTTAATGCATTAGTTAACATGAACCAACAATGAACGATGTCTATAAATAGCTTTAATCTTTAATCTTTTGTAATGCTGATATTACATATACACATAAGTTTATTACCTATCAGCTAACACACACAGAGTGATAATTAACCTACAGAGTAATAATTTGAATACAAATTAATGTGTTCATCAGTATTCAATGTATATTGAAATGCTTCTTAAATCTGAAACGATTTTTGTACATCAGTGGTCAAACGCTTTGTCGCCACCTGACTAGTGACTGGTCTTTGTGTGAATGTCCACAAAACTTAAAGACTTTCTTAATGTTTGTAAGCAGCTGGTAATTTTAGAAAAGAAAATTTAAAAAGGTGAAAAAGAGGAATTAGAGAGAATCAGTTATGAATAATTTATTGCTATTGTGTAAATGATATGTAATCATGTCATCCATGGAAACGTAACAGTAGTCTGATTACGAGTATTTTTAAATTGTGTATTTATTACATAATCCAGATCACATCCGTCACTACCCAGCTCTGTAAGTAAACATTAACAAAATATGCAGTCATTCCAAACAAATGCATTGTTCATTGTTAGTTCATGTTAACTAATGAATTCACCACAACATCAACTAATTAAGCTGTTAATGTAAAGAGATGGAGAGATGGACTAGTATATGCGTATTTTAACATTAACAAAAAAATGAAGTAATCCTGAGCAGGTGTTGTTCATTGCTAGTTCATGATAACTAATGCATTAAATAATGTGGTAACACTTTAGTATAGGGACCAATTCACACTGTTAACTAGCTACTTATTATCATGCATATTACTAGCATAATGGTTGTTTGTCAGTACTTATAAACAGGTTTGCCATGTTTTCACAAAAAAAACAAAAAAAAAAAGCCCAATTACTACTAGCCCAAAAGTAGCCCAATCACATTTCGAGGGGGGTCCCCCGGTAAAAATCACATTCCAGGGGGTAAAATTAGCATTCCATGGGCTAAATATTACGTTATTAGGGTCGCCTCAAGCCGCGGACTTGGCAACACTGCTAATAAAGCATGTTCTGCATGACCATATTCTACACCCCTAATTCTACCCAATACCTAAACTTAACATCTACCTTATTAACTATTAACAAGCAGCAAATTAGGAGCTCATCGAGGCAAAAGGTTTGTTAATAGTAAGAACTGGACCTTAAAATAAAGTGTGACCACTATGGTAATAGTATATACATTAAAATTAAGTTAACATTACGAACAGATGCACTGTTCGTTGTTATTTCATGTTGACTATAGCATTAACTAATGTTAACTAATATATTGTAAAGTGTTACCGTTAATGTAAATGATGACAAAAATGTAAATGCATTTTAAGCAGCATTTGTTTTAATAACCATGTTTCATACACTCACATTAGATTGTTATATTAATTGTTATATTAAATTACACACTACCATTCAAAACTTTGGGGTTAGCAGTGGTGCATTAAATTGATCAGAAATAACAATAAAAAAACATTTATAATGTCACAAATTTATATTTTAAATAAATGCTGTAATTTGAACTTTCTATTCACCTGTGAATCCTGAAAAATTAAATGTATCACAAATTCCACAAAAATATTGTGCCGCACAACTGTTTTCAACACTGATAATAATAATAAATGTTTCTTGAGCAGCAAATCAGCATATTAGAATGATTTCTGAAGGATCATGTGACACTGAAGACTGGAGTAATGATGCTGAA
>JAHKKF010527213.1:0-13770 GCA_019740295.1 Labeo calbasu
TTATTTTATTTTAACTTTAGATTTTATATTTACTTTATATTTTAGATTTATTCTATTTTAATTTTTTATTGTTTTATTTTTGTTTTATTTTATATTACTTTTATTTTAACGTTATATTTTAGATTTATTTTATTTTTTATTTTATTTTATACAAGGCATTTGAGTGAATGATTCAATAACAATAGTTTTTAAGTTTTCTGAATAAATCCGCTGAATGACTGATTTACTGTTTCACTCATAATAGAACCTGTCACCAATAACTGGTTACTAAAAATAGATTTTTCTTCAAATATTACATAATAATCTGATGTCTTGTCTTCAGGAAGCAGGGAAAAAGGAAATAATAATTAAAAAAAATATTGAAATATTGAATTGGCCTATTAATATTTAATTGATAAAAAAAAAAAAATAAAAAAAAAAATAATTGAGCTATAAAAATATTTTTTCCCCTCTCAAATTTCGCTTATTTGAGCCCCTCTGAGGGACCCGAACCCTAGTTTGACAACCCCTGCTGTAGTTAATCCACACCGCTAGACAGGTTAGATGTTCTGATGGACAACATGCGATCTGGCATATAAAACCCAGCGTGCTTTAGTAACAGACTGCCGGGTGCTTTCATGACCCTCCCGCCCTCGGCACGCCACCTGTTTTACGCACTCTTTTATGGACTGTGGAAACCGATCAGAGGCGGACGGCACTCCGGGGCCGGTTCTATGGCGTACATTTGTCCGATCAAACACTGAGCATGAGTGTGTGTTTGCACGCGTGTTCAAACCACGGAGAGCCAAAGAAAGATTTATCTACTGAGGAAAGCGTCTTTATTATCGCCTGTGAAGGAAGTCACACTTCCAGGCTGCGCCGGTACTGACAGCAACACCATCGCGTGTACCGATGACTAATGATCTGACTTTGTGACTGGGAAATGACACCGACGTCCATCCTTGAGCATCGCTATGTAATGTATGTGATGCGTACGGGGAGAAATAGCCGAGCCGGTGCCATCTGCTACCCTAATGAACGATGATGACGATGATCTCTGGCAGACGAGGGTCTGGACACCGCCTTGACCGCCGGGAAGAACATCACACACTCACCTATAGCTGTAGGCGGGAAAAGTTTTGATGACTTGAAGCACCGAGGACTCCGCTACCCATTAAAACGTATGATTGAAGTGCTCACCACAAGGCTAACTTTTCTAATGTGCCTTAATTAGCTAGATTACTTGCCGTGAAAACACAGCACTGAAGGGAGCTGAGAACTCCGCATTGTTCCCGGATAAATGAAGCGCTGATAAACACTCCAGGCGCCTGTTTACATGGGTGAAGCTCCAGCTTCCTTTTTATGAATCGTAATATCGGTATTTCTCCATTGAAATTCCAGGTGCCGCTTTGGTGTCCTGTGCCGGACGGCTTTGATCAGCATATCAGAGCCGGGGTTTGGCTTTCATCTGTGGATGAGCACTTTGGCCAAGGGGGAAATTTGGATTGAGGTTCATCCGGAGCCCGGCTACATCCTGCCTTTGCCTCCCTCCTGTCAACTCTGCATTAATTCCCCTTGCGCTAATCCTTCGCGTGAGACATCAGCAAGAAGAAGCGTTGACAAATCCAAGCCACAACACTGCACGTCGCAGGCCTGGTAAAGACGAGGCACGTAGAATACAACACACAGTCGCCATTCAATTCACCACTCTATTCTTGAAAAGCAGAGATTAGCATCGCAAAGCTCTCTACTTTGTTTGTTTGATACCTGCTGATAGAGTGATTACGTATTTATCTCAGCACAAGCCTCCACTTTATTCAGTTTTCACCGCGCATCAGGCGCCGGAGTGAGGAATTCTCGTTCTGCTCAAAAGCCTGAAGGACTAATTAGCAATTATTACTTGGCACTTGCAAAACACATGAAATATTTCTCAAAGTAGAAAGAAAAGGATAATTAAAAAATAAAGGACGATAAATTATACATACACTGAAGTGTTAAAAAGAGGCCCTCCGGTGCTGTATTTTCAAGTTGCGCCCTTATGAAAAACCAGAGTTTATTCTGGTAAACGAGAGCGGGGTTTTTTGGACACTGCCACAAGGCCCGTGTTGTCTACTGGCACGGTTGTGGCCACAGGCAGCCCTCGAGCCGCTGGAGACCCCGGCCGCCGTGGATTAAAAATAAACGGCGAGAAAACACACAGACGAGTCCTCTCTCTCGTAGCCCTTCGCTGTAATTAGGCGAGGGAATTCTGCTTCCTCATTGGCAGCTTGTAGAGCAGATATTGATCGACTGTGGCCACAAACCAAACAGAGACGGGAAGGGAAAAGCGCTGTGGGCTGCTCTTTAAAATGATAATAATTATAAAAAAAGAGAGGAAAGTTTTTATTGTTGGAACTAAAAAGCTGAATAATTCAGCGCTGGAGACATTCTGATAAATGGTGTAAGCGGAAGGCGGCGTATGATTAGGACCTTTGGATCTAAGCCCTGGGGTTTGTCTAGGCGTGAAAGGAAGATGCAGACCATAAATTTCTTGAAGGCCCAGACACCTCCGCCATAACAGCTGTGGAGGGCTTGTGGGTAATGTTTGAAAGTTCGCCATGTTGTTTAGCACGCGCTCAATGCAACGTACGAGAGCGGCTGCCAGGTTTGTCGGGGATTACTTGAAAATAGAAACCTTCAAACTGAGAGTTCGGGGGTTGTTCTCCGCTTTACTCTGCAAAGACTGTTTATATTCCTCCCTGTCCGTAAGCATACAAATAGCCACTTTGTCACACCTAACGTGATTACCAGGATTTGTGGGTGTACAATGATGAATGCAAGCAAATGCAGACTCGCAAACACGTGGATTAATGCTCCGTCGGCCCACCTCTCTTCCGATTTCAACGTGTGGTCTGCCTTTGTTCTAAACCAGGAAAGGGGATCTTACAAGACAGAAAGAGTCAAAGGAGATTTACAATTGAACCGATTCTACTACAATGACGTGACCTATTTGAAACTGCATTGCAGCGACACAGTTGCGTTCCTTGATTAGTTATCACAAGAAGTCTCAAAACCAAACAGAAATGGTTTTGCGTCAGTATTTTATCATGGTCACATGATTTAGTTTTTAAAACATATTTAAATTTTTTATTCTAACAAGTTCTTTAAAGTTGCGTTTTGGGTCATTATGCTTTGACACAGTATCTGTCAAACAAACTAAAATCGAAAGCACAAAATGGCTTAATCCCTGCATCAAGTCTGTTTTCGCTGCCCTTTTCAAAGCAGAGCGCACACTTGTGATCCGGTGTTTTCAACACCTCAGAACGGCTCCATTCACAGTGAATGCAGTAGTTTATTGCATGTGATGTGAGTTTAGCGTGTATTTGGGAACGCAACGGCCACCAGTTACGCTTTATTTTTGTGGCAGATGATTACAGCATTTTCACTAGATTTTACAAAAAGTAAGCCTGTTTTCACTGAAGCTGTAGTTTTCAAAATAAAAGCTGTACTGCTGTTTCCGTCAAAATAAAAGCTTAAAAGTGCAGTATGAATTGCTGACAGCTAGCGGTTTAAGTGGGTAACGTTACTGCAGTCCAAATTCAAAATATCTCTCAAGTGTAGAAATTAGGGAATAAATATTGTAATTTCCCTACTGTAGTGTAAAGCACTTTTCATTTATTTTACAGTGCAATTGTTTTACAATAAAAATTGTTTTTATTATTATATTCCAATTAGTTTGGCTTCCTAAAACACCAGTGTGAATGTAATTTAGACTGAGATAGTATACCACAAATAAAAATAGGGTTGACTGATTTTTTTTTACGTTTTCTTAGTTAAGAACATGGGTTGAAGCTCTTAATTTTGAACTTTCAAAGTGCATTAAATAGAATAATTTAACTTTAAAATGTACAAAATTAAAATTTTTCACAATTCTTTATTTATTTATTTTATTTTTGTTTTAAATATCACAATAAATATCATGTTCTGGACTTCATATCGAGATATTATCCTATCACGAGGTTTTGATATAGTTACATTAAGTAATGATACATTATAGTATCATTAACTGTAAGTTCCCTTACAGTTTACATTGAAAAACTGTATTGGACAATGCATGTAATTTTACGGTAATATACCGTTTTTGGAAGCAAAAAAGAATGTATAACTGAAAATTGACATTCCCAGAATTCCCCGAGTTACATTTTTGAGTTGAAATAACAGTTTCTTCTTAGTTTTTCTTATCAGTTTTGTACATTAGGGTTGTATGTTACATCTAATATTGTTAAATTAATGTTTATTGCATTAATTCCGTGTTACCATGATGCTGTTTAGTGTTTGTGTGAATGACACTGTGCACCTTCTATTCATGTTAATATTTAAAAGCTGCCTGTGATGAGCTTTGGTTCATCATGTGACCTGCATTTGGTGGTAATCAGTGTATTACAAAGGTACAAAACAGATTCCAGTACTTCAATAGGTTGGTACATTAACATAATATCAGATAATGAAATTACGGTATTTAAATGTAAATTTAAGTTAAAACTGTAAAACCTAAAATGCTGCTACCGTATTTTTTTACTGTAAAATTCTGGCAACCACAGCTACTGGTTTTTACTGTAAATTTTACAGATTTTTTTAAAACATAAGTGTAAGCCATTTTCCTCAAATCCTCAGTGAAGACCACATTAACCAAGCTCTGAAAGGAATTACTTAACATTGGTTTTTATTTATTTTATTTTTTTTTACTTTAAAACAAAGACAATATGAGACAATAAAGCACTGCAAATGACATAATTGAATAAAAACGAATAAAACTATTGGTTTATAGACATTTGTTCTTATTACCAAGTCTACAATGCAATGTTTGAGGTTTATTGCAAAATAGTCAAAAATACACAAACATAAAAAGTCGTTTGAGATGGATGTAGGCAGAAAAACTGATTCAATTATGCCATTTGCAATGCTTCAAGAGACTGAAAGCTGAGAAACAGAAACATATATCATCAATTAAAATCAATTTCTCTATAAAGAACATGAATGGAATGTATACTTCTTTTTATGTAATTTGAGACTGTGTTTATGTTGTTGTTTTGTGTTCTGAATTCATGCCAAGCAGCCGGAGTTGATGGGAAGGAAGCCTGACAGCCTCATGTAAAGCAGTCTGCGTTATCTGTCACACTTTCTTCAGTTACTCCTACTTCTTCATATCTCTCTTCTGAAATGCCACGTCTACGCCCTTACATACATTTTGAGTAAAAAGCAAAGACCTCTCTCCGAAGAGACGAGACGCGGCGATGAATTGCTCGCTGCGCCCGCTTGATAAGTCAAGTCAATCTTTGGTAATTAACAGCAGAGGGCACGGCATGCACTCCTTCTGAAGGGAAATATCATCTCTTTTTCCTGCCCTACGTCCCGCTTCTACACAGCGGTGAGCGAACACAAGCTGAGGGAGGGCTATATATCTCAGGTGACCTCGGGGGGCCTGGCAAATTTGTTCACCACCTACAGCATAACAGATTGAGGGACGTGCCATTTCCCAAGATCAACTTAATGGATTTACCTTCTCTTCTAATTACTACAAACTGACATCGGTTCTGACACACACGCAAAGTCAAATACACCTCTACTCCCGGCTTTTGATCCACCGACTCATTGAAATCACATATTTAGCCATCGCGAATCAATGGTTTCCCAGGTGTCACGCTGTGAAAACAGAGCCGGTATCACGGGTGAAAAGGTCATTTGAGTCCTACCGGACTTGGACGATACTGCAGTGGGGAAGTAAAGTCTTTAAAACGCGCGTTGTGTTCTTCTTTTCTAATAGCGACGGCCATCTCTGCAACCAACAAACTAACCTTTTCATTGTTCGAAATCGCTGAGGCACCCGAAACACACACTAATTATGTAAACATGACTTTGAGAAATGCAGAACGGCGGAGAAGCCACGGTAGCTATGAATTTCCACTTAAATGTATACGTAACAAAGGGCAATTGTGTGCACGAGTGTGTGCGGCGTAGAGATTGAAAGAGTGTGTTGCACATTGGGGGGTATTCAGCAGAATTTTAATGAAGCCTCAAGGTTCTGCTAAAGGACAGCAGGAAGGGAAGATGGAGAGAGGAGGCATTACAGCACAGAACTAGCAGAATGTATATACTGTATAATAATAATAATAATTCACTCTTTAAACACAGTCTGGGGTAACCAGGCGCTGCTGTCGGGGGCTTGAAGCTCAAATTTGCTCACATACAAACTTTCACGTGCTACAGTGGTATAAGAAAAATGTCTCTGCGTGACTGTATTTTTGAGACATCTTGCTTGTAATGCAATAATTTGTAATATGTAAAAATAATGATGTATCAGACATTTGAGTGCTGCAAAAGGGGCAACATAAATACGAAAACATTCTGAAATCCATGCTCACTTTTCACCAAAAATGTTAAATAAATAAATTACAACATAATGCAAAACAGAAGCATTTTTATTAGTGGTCTCAGACTTTTGAACCCCTTTTTATATGTCCATGGCTGATGCTAGGGGCAAAAGATTATCTCATTGAATCACTCATTTAAAAGGATTTGATTAGGGGTCAAAGGTTCTGGTTTAAGTCTTTCATTCTAGTCTGCCATAATCCTATCTAATAAGCCTCTTTAATGCAGCATAATTACATTATGCTTGTACGGAGGAGAATTCATGAAAGTAGAAAAGGAGTAATTTCCCCTGGCATGGACAACTAATAGTCAATAGCTGGTTAGCTGCATTAAAAGTGTACAAAAAAAAAAAAAACACATCTACTCATTCTTTTTAACGTTTTTTTACATAGAATAGAGTAACAAACCAGTTATAAGAGTCAATTTTTTTAAAGTGAGATTTATACATCAAAAAAAGCTGAACAAATAAACCATGCATCAATGAAAAGTTTATTATGATAGGACAATATTTGGTTGAGATACGACTAATTGAATATTCAGAATCTGAGAGGAACTAACAAACAAACATACTATATATATAAAACTAACAAATATACTGTATATATATAAAATATCAGAATATTTATAAAATCGTCTTTAAAGTTGCCCAAATAAAATTTTTAGCAATGCATATTACTAATTAAAAATTAAGTTTTGATGTATTCACAGTAGGAAATTTACAAAATATCAATATGTACAATTATATTATATACAAATATACAATGTATTGTTGGCTATTGCTACAAATATACCTGTGCTACTTACGATATTTAAGATCTTATGCATTGAATTTCAAAATTATTTATTTGTTTGTTTATTTAAATTCTACAAATGTAATTTTTATTGAAATAAATGTAATATAAATTAAAAAAAAAAATAATAATTATATATATATATATATATATATATATATATATATATAAATATAAATATATTAAAAAAAAAAAAAAGGATCATTTGACACATGCATTCGATCAGGCAAGTACAAATGTTTGACTGGTACCGTTTCTCGGCAAGAAAAATAAGCCAGGTGTGNAATAATTATATATATATATATATATATATATATATATATATAAATATAAATATATTAAAAAAAAAAAAAGGATCATTTGACACATGCATTCGATCAGGCAAGTACAAATGTTTGACTGGTACCGTTTCTCGGCAAGAAAAATAAGCCAGGTGTGAGTCACTATCTGCGTTAACTCTGCGCCAGCACTGCATTCAGAGAGTGTGTTATGAAATTCGATAAACACAGCTCTGTGAGACGGCATAAGGAAATGACGGCCATTTTCAACACTCTGAAAATGAGGGAGGCAGCAAAAACACACCCAGTCATCTTTCAGGTGACATCCTGTGTCACGGAAAAGTGCTTTCCCGTCTCACCGCAGACATAGGTGCCGCATGGTTGTGGTTGTAAATGCACAAATTCTAAAGGCCCAGACATCCACACAAAGTGCCTCCGGCCTCCAATTTCCAAGTTTCTTTATGCTCGTTGCATTAGTCATTTGCTGGCAAGCATCCGTGACAAAGGCGGTTGTTTATTTCACTCCTTCGTATCTTTTTGCATGTTTACTTGCACTTTACTCTTAAGAACCCTCCAGTGCACCGCAGTCAAAGTTTACGATTAAAAATATGTCGGTCTAGACTTGCAGAACCCATAATCTCTGCAAATATGACCTCTGCGATCTCACCCTCCCCAGCTTTACACGGGAAGCCTGCGCCTCCCTTGAATCTAGCAGAGACAGCGTCTCAGTCACCATCCATCCGTGTCCTTCAGGGTGGATATCTCACTCAAAAGACAAAAAAAAATAAAGAAATTTCTCAAGTTAGTTCAGCGTCTCGTTAACTGCGAGCAGCAGACCTCACCTTCCCTGACAAGCCTTTGTTGGGCCGAACCAGCGCCGAGTGACAGGCCCGTTAGCCTCCAGTCTGGAGAATCTTGTCAGGCTGCCAAAGGCTGAGCTGCTACATGATTTGCAGAACTCATAAATGCTAAGCAGGGATAAGGCTGTTGCCACTGTTGAGGCTGGACAGGGTACCTGCTCTCTGCTAAAAGAGATCTCTTTATGGAGAGCCGACCCGGGCCTGTCAACTCAACACATTCTCAAAGGCAGAGAAAAATGATGACTTTTATAAAAGTCGTAAAACCGAGGAACCGGCACAGTGAATACAGTATAAATTGAACCTAGCGAGAGACTTAGCAGAGGACATTATGAGGCACCACTTTTTATTTCCCAACAAGCAAAATCTTTCTTACTTCCCACTTTCTTTCTGACTAGGCGGGATTTGCAAAAGATTTGAACTGATAACTTAAACTCAAAGAAAACAAAACTAATTCATCATTTAGCTGCCACTTTTATCCAAAGCCATTCAACAACCAGGGACAGCCTTTCTAAAGCAACCTGGGTTTTGCTTTCAACCTGCTGGTGGATTTAAACTTTCAAAGTTAAAAACTTCAAAATTATTTCACTAATAAATATCACGTATGATTTTTTTTACTACGAGTTCTCTTCATTTTGTACAGTATAAATCCTGACGCTTATGTCCAATACAGACTTTCTGCTCTCTAAAATTTTAGTTTTTATTCATGTACAGTATGAACGGTTGGATCAATACAAACATTATGTACAGTTGGATCAATACAAACATTCTAATAACAGTTATATAGTTCTAACTCTTAAATAAGTTATACAAATACTGAATCAATAAATCTTTTTTTTAAATATTAAAAAAACACATTATAAATATATAAATGTTTTTTATTACCATAACAGTTATATACACGTTTTTAAAAAATACCAATGGATTTCCATCAATAATGGTAAAATGAGTAAATAAAAATATTTTAATTATATAACATTATATTAATTACATTTATTTTTAAGAAATATGTAATGCATTAATAAATGCAAATATGTAAAGATTTATTATAAATATGTAAATATGATTTTAAAAATGTATCAGTGGATTTCCATCCAGTGTTGCGGGTAACACATTACAAGTAACGCAAGCTACATAATATTATTACTTTTTCCAAGTAACTAGTAAAGTAACGCATTACTTTCTAATTGACAAGAAAATATCTGAGTTACTTTTTTCAAATAAGTAACGGCAGTTACTTTTCCCCCCATTTATTGATTAAAAGCTCTTCTTTCCCTATGTTGAGAGAAATCGGGAATAAGGTATTAGTTCTAGAATAAATGTGAACATGCATAAATTCATCTCACTCACAAAAAACAGATTCAGTATACATCAAAATGAATAAAAACTGTGAAATTCAACTTAGAATATGACGCAAACCCGCAATAACTAAATATGTTAAAGAATACAAATATCTTTTAAGCATTTAATACCATTTTATTAACTGATGTCTTTGCTGCCGACCTTCAGTGATCCAATTCAACCATACTAATAAGCAAAAATGACTCAAGATAATCTAACATTAGTTTTCCTTTTTTTATATTGCTGAAGAGTTGATTTTTTTCTTCCGCGGTCTACTGTACAGACGTGAATTCACTTTTCTCAAAGCCTGAGGCTTTTGGTGTAACAAAAAAGGCTTTTACATTTGTCAAAAATAGAACTTTTTATATTAAAAACAAACAAGCAAGCCCTGCCCAGATTTAAAAAGTAACGCAAAAGTAATGTAACGCATTACTTTCCATAAAAAGTAACTAACGTAACGTATATAGTTACTTTTTTAGGGAGTAACTCAATATTGTAATGCATTACTTTTATAAGAAAGTTTCCCCAACACTGTTTTTATCAATAATGGTAAAATGAGTAAAAATAAAAATACTTAACTTTTTTAAAATTATATTAAATAAATGTATTTTTAATAAATATGATATCTATTTATAAAAATTATATTAGACTATATTAAATTCAGTTTTAATAAATATGTTATGCATTTATAAATGCAAATATGTGAAATACATGAAAATATTATTTAAAAAAAAAAAGACCAATGGATTTCCATCATTAATGGCAAAATGAGTAATTATTAGAAAAATATTATTATTATTATTATTATTATTATATTAAATTTATTTTTAATAAATATGTTATGAATTTATAAATATGTCAAGATTTATTATAAATTAGAAAAAATTGTCAATGTATTTCCATTAACATAAAAAAATTAAAATTAGTAAATAAAAAAATACTTTATAAATTATATATATATTATATTTAATAAATGTGATATGTTTATATATATGAAAATGTGAAATATGAAAATATTCTTTAAAAAAAATAATAACATTAGTAAATATAAAAATACTTAATTATAAAAAATGATATTAATTATATTTATTTGTAATAAATGCTATGTATTTATAAATACAAAGACATATTGACATATACGAAAATAGTCTTTTAAAAAAATATCAGTGGATTTCCATCAACAATAACATAAGGAAATGACTGCATATCCAACTTTTTTGCTGAAGTCATTAAGCTCACAGCTGGTTTTGTTTTAATAAACACACAGAGTTGACATACAGCTTTTACACATTCATACAGACTCGAGCTGCTGCAGCCAATACACTTCCACTGTAGGAAATGCGCAAAGCCTCCTATGAGGGAAAAGGACCCATATGAATTTAAGCAACAGTCCTGCCTTCAACCACTGTGCTCATACTGCTCTTGACATTTGCTCAAGGACATTCAGAAGGCCTTGAAGTCCTAAATCCCCAAACCAGTCGCCCGACATGACAATTAAATGTGGTGTTATCAGACGAAATGGCCGTGGAGAGAGGCAGCAGTATCTGACCAACCCACTGTTCACCCGTCCATCACCGGGCCGAAGACGAGTCAGAGAAATTACGACCATCGTCTATACGTGCTTAAAGGGTATCGGAAGAAAAAGCGGGTGAGAGCTCTGCAAAAAAAATAAATAAATAAATAAATAAATAAATAAAAGTAGTAATGCATCACTCAAAGGGAATGTGCTCGCCATCGCCCCGATCCCTTATTCCTCATAAACTCTCCATTGTGGTTTACAGGAACCCCAGTAAATGACCCCACTCTCCCTCTCATGCACTCAAAGCATTAAGTCCGTTTCCTCGCCGGCGATGAACTGCGATCCATCAATACGGCGTGTCAGGAGGCTCGCGGATAGTAAAGTCTTCATTGGCGAAGATGGGAGCCGCTTGTTGACTGGCAGTATTCAGCATAATGAGATTTGACAGCTTCCCCCCCAGCAGCTGTAGTGTATCGCAGCATATGACTGAACGGATGCTCTCGCTCAATCTACTGGAGTCACGGAGGTAGCCGAGTGTGAATGGATCATATGTTAAACGTTGGGGCCGCAGCCGCCGTAACGGCATTACCTGAGCCTTCCGCTTACATAACGCTCAATTCCATTCCGGCGTTCCCAGCCGTCTTCGTAAACATCCATGAGGAGTGGTGAGCAGGCCAACGCAATCAAGGGTGGAAAATTGAGAAGTATGAAAAACCATTAACTTCTCTGACTCCACACCGCTGTACATTTTAACAACTTGACACCACGCCAGTCTATAGCCATTTGTCAACAACCGGAGGGGGCAAGGCCCCTTTTCAAGAGAACAGCAGTCACGAGAGTTGCTGTTAAATCCCTCCAAAGGGCAGAGCACTGTTTGTGCTCCATCCAAGAGGCCGCTGGGAAGACTGACAGGGGGAATAATTAGCTGGATCCAGCGAGTGCCAATCACGGAAAAAACACGCCCTTTTTGCCTGTACGTTCGCGAGCGACTTTGGCGAAGAGGAATGGATTTCGTGTAATTAAATAACATGAAAGTCTGTCCGGCGCGCTTTAAGAACGAGCCACGCGAGCCATTTTCGTGATTGCGTGAGCTGCCGATGTGCTCTGGATGAAAGCGAGAGAGAGCCGCCACATGTATGGAAAAAGAAATGAACAGGGAAGCACTCCAGAAACAGGGAACGCTCACACACAAACTCGGTCGGTAAATAAAGCGACAGTCAATTACAATAGCCTGGCACAAAAGCCTTACCCAGTGGTTCAATTCAACAGGGAGAAATCTATCCCTCTATCCCTGAATAATTTTACACCTCAGTGCATACGAGACTCGAAAAAAAGGAGGGGTTATGGCGCGAATGAGGGTAACTTGGGATTGCAGACTGGAGGAGAGAAGGGGAATGGAGGGGAAGCGTACCGCACCGGTTCCATCTGAAGCAAGTAAAGGTTACACAACAACAGATCATCTAACCTCACAGTAAGCGACAGGTTCGTAAGGAAAAAGCAAGATAAACTGCATTCATGAATGGCTTGTAATCTGATTGGAAGGTAGAGCACAGAAGTCAACATGAAAAAGCTCTCACAACCAATTTAACTAACATAATGTGCTGTAATTCTTTGAGAAGAAGAACAGTGAGGGGAAAAATAGGGCAAGAGTTGATTTTATCCATTGGGGATTGATTAGACTGTGGAAAGTCTATTTATCAGTGGTTTTCAGACCGTTTTTAACCTTACATATAAAATGATAAAATGTAAAAGTTTATTTCTGAAGACTCACAAAGAAACCTTGCTAGCAAATGAAGAAAAAGATCACTCATATCAAATATGTAAATGTATATAAACTCATAACAGTGATTGATCACATGATTTCTGACAGTAATATTCATTTAGTATTGTTTAAAATTAAAGATTATTTTTTTAAAAATAGAAACTAAAAACAAAACAATATATCAGTTAACAAATAAGATCATATTAATATTTAAAATGATATAATATTAACCATTTAAAATATTTAAAATTAACCTTGATGATACAAAACATTAATATACCAATTTAATAAATGTATTTACAAATATATAATATTATTTTGTTTTAATTTTTAACACTGACTTTGAGAATCCCAAACAAAAACCTTATCATTTGAAAATTATATTTTAAAAATATTTTTTTATATTAAATCGCAAACAAAAACAATATATATTAATTTAATACATTTTTAAATGATAAAATATTATATATTTTATATTTATATTAAATTAAATATTTATATATTTTCATATACTTTTTATATTATTTATATTACATATTTATATTAAAATATTTCATATAATATTTTTATTCAATATTTAAAAATATTTAACATTAACATTGATAATACAACATATACAATATATAATTGAAAAATTATACTTTAAAAATAAAAAAATAATTCAAATTAAAATATTTAACATTAATTCCAAACAAAAACAATATCTAGATAGCTAGCTAGATAGATAGATAGATAGATAGAGAAAATAATATTATATATAAATATATTATATTTAACACTGATTTTGAGAATCCCCCCCATAAAATACATATACATACACACATACATACATATA